>WEIV01000044.1:76545-99163 GCA_013390005.1 Calyptomena viridis
CCCGCTGGTTGCACCGCAGAGCTCCGGGGAGCTGCTCGGCCGCGGCTTGCGCAGGGCGGCCCGTTAGCTCCGGGTTGCCGGCGGTGGAGGGGATGCTTTTTGGGTATTTCTTAAAAAACACCCAAAACTTTTCGTCTCCTTGCCCCCCTTCCCTGGCCAACGGGTCTCCCGCCGAGCCGCGGAGGAGGAGGGGGCTCCCTTCCCCACCTCTAATCGTGCGCGCCTTCCCTTCCCAGGCAGGGAAACTTGTGCTGGCGAGCGGCCCCGGCGCCGGTACCGGCGGAGGACTGGAGCCTCCGGAAGCAAAGTTCTGTGACACTCCGACTCTGGGTACGATAGCAGTCAGTGCACTACAGAACTTTGTCTCCGGCGGCGGCGGCGGCCCCGGAGCCTCAGGTGGACACGTCACTGCGGGGATGGCGAGCCCGGGCGCTGCCGAGCGCTGAGACCTGCGCCGCAGCCTCGGAATAAAGTCTGTACTGTCGTGGCCTCCCGCTCTGAAGTTTTGTTGGGGTGGTTTCTTTTTAATTTTCCAGGGTAAAAATAGCGCAACATCTGGGTACCGAGGGTTATTTCGGTGCAGTCAGGCCGGCCTGGCTGTCGGCATAAATGTGGAACTGGTGCTCGGTACAGCTGAGTCGGTGGTGGGTATGTGAATGTGCTTGATGCTGCGCCCAGGTGTGCATTGTTTTAAGTGTGTAACACAGTATAGTAGCCCACCTAGGGACGGGAATTTGATAAAAGACTTTATACTCCTAGCAAAAATCTGTGCCATAGAGCCCTGCTGTAACACAATGCAGTCTGTACTATTTCAGTGTTTAGGCCTTACCTTGTGGCACTGGGCTGTTCTCTTCAGGTACCGCAGACTTCCAACTTCAGTTGAGTAATAGCTATAACTTCAAGTCTCTGCATATTCAAAAATCACAAGTTTTGTTGTGAGTACTGAAGGCTTCATCCTCACTGATGTGGGTAGGAGGCTTTGGAAGGATAAGTGACACCTGTATTTATTAGTGCAGTTGCAATTTTTTATAATGTAACCTTGACACCTGCACGCTACGTGACGTGGACAGTGGCTTTAAGGGCTGAGATAAGAAGAGGCAAACTCAACTTTTTTTCAGTTTAAGTTGACATCTGGTGACAGTACAATAGCCAGCCTTTAGCAATTTTGCAGAGTTTCTTGATATGTAAACTAGGCTATGGAGTTCTTGTGAGGTGGATATGGTCAGCTGATCAGCTTCATCATAATGAGAGTAATAAGAAAAAACATATTGCTAGAGGTCAGATGGAGGCAGGTATGGCAATTTTTTTAAAATTAAAAATCAGTATGTGCTGTAGAGTATGTTAGCAAGGAAGTCTTTTGCAGCAGCTGCAGTGTATGGCAGATATGCTGCTTTTATATTGAGATATATATACACACACTTAAATATGTGTGTGTGCACGTATATATTAGAGGCCTCATATTCTGTTAGGGTTTTGTGGCTAATGATCCCCTTTGAGCTCACTAGAAACCTAAATCAACTTTTCCTTTCTGCTAGTCTGAATGTGGAAGGTACAGCAAGATTATACGGTTCATGGAATTGGGCTGGAAACTGAAATGCTATTCTAAGTACATGCTTTTTAGCTCAAACTGTTTAATCAAAGGGTAGGTAAAGTGAGGAGCACACTTACTGTATGGCAGCCCACGTGACCAGCTAGGGCTATATTTGGATGCTGGAGGTTTAAGGAATCCTTTTTGCTAACCATTTTTGGCCAATTGCCTGCAGCTTTATGTTGTGCAGTGTGACGTCTGCTAAAAAGGGCATGGAGGTCTAGTGTCTGCAAACTGTTTAATCAGTGCAGTTATAGGGAAACACCTTATACTGTCAGGGCTAAGCTCCCACTGTATTTAATTTAGGGGTGGTTCCTACCTTCCAGGATATGTGATGCAAATCGCAGTTTCCAGTTTTTGAACTAAATAGCCTTTTGGAGTGTGTGTGCTGGGGTGCAGTAGGTCTTATAAAGGCTTCTTAGATACTCAGATCTAGTGGTTAAAACTCTATATAGGTTCTTACAGTTCTGGAAACCCACAGATTGGAGCATATGCATACTCTTTCTGAGTAAGTATAGCATGTTTGTAATAGCTTATTGCACTATAAATTCAGCCCAGGACAGGGGGGCAGGACACTGGAGTCTCTTGCAGTGAACTGGGTGTGGTGACAGATGGCAAACCTGAGTCCAGCTATGGTGGAAATGAAGAGTTCATCTGCCTTCTCTTTAAAATGTTACAGCCGGAGCCAATGTTCTGTCTGCTCTAGTTCTCTGGTGGTCAAGCTGACCAGTTGTAAGTGCAAGGTGAGTGAGTATTGCTTGGCTTCTTGGTAGCCCTCACTCGGCCTTGCCACACACCTGCAGCATGTTGTACCTCCTGTCCTACAAGTAATACTTGAGTAGTGACCTTTCGGTGACACTTCTGCTTTGATACGGGAAATCATGTGGCCTTAGATAAGAGTAAAAAAGATCTTAATGCATCCAATTTTGTGCTTTATTCTTGCACTGAAGTGTGTGTGGTCTGATAGTATCCTCACATTTGAATTTGCTCAATTCATTGCAGTGTAAGACTTATGTGGCAAGCTTGAGGTGTTTAGTAGTGCCTGGGGCCTTGGATGGGAGATAAGAGTTTTGGCTGACCTGTTAACAGTGGTTTTCAATTAAGATGATGCAGGAACTGAAAACAGAAAAGGAATTGGTGATGCTATTTAATATAAAGACTGAATGCCAAACTATAAATACATTTACAATGCATTAAATACAATACTATAAATACATTTACAATATTTTCCAATGACTCTGGCATTGTCTGCTTCCCTTCCAGTGCATCACTGGAGACATACTCTAAACTGCTGCTTTATTTTTTAGTGCTTTTTGACACTTCAGAGTGTCTTTTCCAATTACAGTCCTTTCCTCATTGGAAGAGTGGCAAATGAGCATGCTGTGTAAATTACAAGAATTTCCAAAATAGTACAAGCCTTATTTGAAGGGGCAGAGGCAAAGGAAATGATACCAACCTATTTATTGTTCTGCAAACTGGAGAACAGGAAAGGAGTTTGCTGTCAAGTACTCTGAAGGTTGGAGCTGACTGAACCTGGGCATGGCCCAGACTCCCTGCTTGTGTTGATTCAGCTGTATATATGTGCTTGAAATTTGTACAGAGGTGCTGAAGTTTGACTTCAGAATTTTAAAAGAGACACTTTAGAATTTTAGAATATAAAAGGTGTTATTCCATGCCTTTTTGTTTCTTCCAGCTTGGGATCTCTTTTAAGTGCCAAGATTTAGGTACGTCTTACAGTGCTGGGAGTTATGATGAGCAAGTGTACAAGTTAAAGTGTCGGCTTTTTTTTTTTCCTTTGTGATGGGAGAATAACTAGGAGCATGGAGAGTATAAAGGCAAGCTGCACAGCCTGTAGCTGGTTAGTCTTAGGATGCCACTGGGCCTGATAGAGTTGAGAAATGTACTTACTTTAGCTTCCAAAGACTGGATTTTGAGCTGAAGTTTTAAGCAAAAATCTAATTCTTGTACAAAAAAAATGCCCTTCACGTGTGTTTGCATGGAACTAACTTATTCTGTTATACTAGAAACAGAAGTAGACTTACTGACTTATAGCAACTGTATGATAAACAATTCATAAATAGACCAAAGAGTTCCATGAAATACAATTAAAGTATTGGAAGTCATGACATGACTACCAAAAACCCTGGGATATTTATATTTATCTGCTGCCTGTGAATCTATATTCAGGAAGCTTCTCTGGATCCATGTAAAGTGAAGTGCCCTGAAAGCCCACCCAGAGCAGCAGCTTCTGGAGTCTTACTTTTTTTGTGTCTGGTGGTAGGGATAGTCTTTTCCCAAAATCTTGGGACAGCAGGGTAGAAATGTTTTGCAGGATGCCCAAGTTACCAGCACAAGGCCACGTGCATCTGTCGGCTGCAGAATGGGAAGCAGAGTTGCAGTATTTGAGGTGGGTTAATGGAACTGTGCAGTGAAGGATTTGCCTTGTAGTTGGAGCCAGAGGAGACAAACCTGGTCCTTGTAGAAACAGGACATTGAACTATAAGTAAGTGGATTCTTAGGAGTGGAAACTGGAGCTGCTAAGCAACCCCAAATTTATTTTCTGTTTTATTTTAGGAGAGAAGTATAAGTTACAAACTCTTGACAAATGCCACTCAAGGCAGTTTTCTTGCATTGTGTAGCAAACTAGGTAGGAACTCAGCCAGGTGCCCATTGTGCTTCCTTTACTCTGCAAATAATCTTTGCTGTGACGAGGATTTATTTTTGGGCATAGTGATGCTAATTCTGTTGAGGATAGCTCAGAGTAGTTGAGCCTATATTTAAGATATTAGAGGTGGTGTGCTGAAACCCCATCCTAATTAGCTGCAGAATGAGGGACCTGAAACTTGGCTTCATATAGCCAATGCAAAAGTAATTACTTGCTGAATTATATATATATAAACTTTCTGAAATGAGTGTACCAAAGTTCTAAGCCTTAGAAAAAACAGCATTCAATTATTGGTGAATGATTGCCACTTTATTTTGAATTCACTCGAACTACCTTTTTGTACAATGTCAGTTTTTACCCTGTGTGATGGCTCTTAATTTTTAAGTTTTGGAAAACTACGTTCTTGTACCAACACTTGGTCTCTTGCAGAAGTCCTATGAATGTTCTTCAACTGTAGTAAAAGGATGATTTTCTCTTTTAATAAAAAGTAAGTGTCAGTGCTGAATATTGACCCAATTGCACAGTAGAATCTTTTAGTGTGTTTTGTAGTAACTTGTAGTAGCACTAGTTGTGAAAATACCACTGACATTATGGGAGACTCAAACTAATGGCAGCAGCATATTTAAGTTGTGTGAGTAGTCCCATTTAGACAAGCAGAAGCTATTTAATACTCTGCATTTTGGCAGCTGGGTGACTTGGATGTGTCTAAATTCATATATATATAGTCAAATCAGTTGCAGTGAGTGCACTTCTCCTGTACTGTCTCCCAGCTCCCATTAGCACTTGCCAAAATTGTGGCTGACTGTAAGTTTCTTCAGGTGCTGCTTCCTTGAAAGAGGCAAATGATGGTCTTGGTTTGTGGAAATGTACATAGATACAGCAATCAGCTGCCATCCCTTTAGTGTCCTCTTTCACAAACTGAAACAGGAATCTCTCTCTGAACATCAGGAAGCACGTGATGATAACCAAGCACTTGGACGGGTTGCCCAGGGACGTTGTGAAGTCTCCATGCTTGAAGATGCCCAGAAGCTGTCTGGATACAGTCCTGGGCAGTGTGCTCTAGGTGGCCCTTAAGCATGGGGCTGGACCAGATGTCCTGTGGAGTTCACTTCCAACCTCAACCATTCTGTGATTCTATAATTCTTTTTCTCACTTTATATACAGAAAAATTATTTTACCTTCTGTCTTCTCCCCATTCCACAGTTTCTTCCATTGCTACTTACTGTCACATGAATAATCCTTTCATTAATAAAGTAGTGAGGGGGAGAAGGGTTACAGAAGATCAATATTAATCTGAATAAATGTGGTGTAAAGCACATAGTGATCACTTTTGACTTGTGTGTTGTTATTTGAGTGTTTAAAAAAAAAATTGAATCCCATCGGAAGTATGGTGTTGCTTTAACCTTCATAAGTGATAAAGTACAGGATAAAATATGTGTTTAATGCAGAAGAACTCTCCTGGTGACTCTCAGTCTCCTACAAGTAGTGGGTTTTTGCTCTTCAGTTATTGCTGGGCCTGAAGAAGCAGCTGAAGCTCTGAGATTCTTTTGCATACGTCTGTCCTAGCGTGGTAATGTTAATAGACTAATGAAATGTTCCTTGTGTGATTGCAGCTCTTAACCAAACTGCACCAGTACTTTGGGACTTGCTCCTTGCCCTCTTGCCCCTTCAGCAGGGAAAAGGAGCTGTGCTGAGGTGGGGGAAGTCATGGAAGGGCATGACAAACCACACTTCCATACATGGGGGAGGACCTTGCTGGGGCAGAAGTTTGGATGAGATGAGGGTTTGCTGCAGTTGAAGGTGAACGGAGCTGTCAAGTAGTGTCGGATAGGTATGAAGGCTTCAAATAAAAAGGAATATCTGCTTGGCTGCACTGAGTTCTTCTCAAGGTCGCTCATGTTTAGTCTTCAGGGAGTTGCATCACTGTATCCCCCACATAGCCATTAAGGTGGGAGACTGATAGTGTAGAACAAGCCTTGGAGGAAAGGTGCATTTTTTGTAGTACTTGCCTTGAAGAGCAAATATGCTGGAGGATACTTGCTTTGTTACTGCTTTGTAATGTACTGCACTCTCCTGCAGGTGTGGCTTGAGGGACTGGGGGAAGGGGGTGCAGATACAGCTGGGAAGAGATGCAAAAAGTAGTAGAGGACAAGGCAGAGGGTGGAGGATGAAAGGCTGCAGAAGTTGCCAAAGGAGCAATATTTAGGTTCTGCTGTGAAGTTTGATGTCCATATGACAATGACTTGCTTTTCAAGATGTTAAACTGCTGGACTGTACCTTGACCAATCTAATTTGGGACCCTTATGTGTAATTATACTGTGTGAGAGGAGCTTGTGCCTTTTGAGATACTTTAAGTACCTGAAACATGATGTTCATAAAATAGTATAATTACATACATTTTAGTCCTATGTTGTACATTATTTTCAAAATAAAAGTGGACTTCAAATTCTGGATTCTTACAGCTTATATCATATAAATCCATTAGCTCGAATATGTTAGCTCAAGCAATGTGGACTTGCAGTACTCAATTGTTGTTGGCAAACAAACTATAACTATGTCTTCAGAGAGAAACAGGAGACAGTATGGAATGCTGCCAGGAAAGTGGAGCTGTGTTTAACCCTTACACACTAAACAATAGAGTCCTAAAAAAGGAATCAAGGCTCCCAAGTCCTCCAAGGTAAAAGTTTCACACAACAGCATCATAAGGAAATAAATGGATGACAACAACTTTGATTTCCAACCTGATGTGTTGTCTGCCAGTCAAATCCAAAATGGAACTGAAAAAGGCAGGGACTAGTGCATGGAGACAAAGCTCAGTGGTCCAGGAGAGCTGTCCACTGGATCACTTCTGGAAGAGTAGAGAAAGCAGGCTCAAGCCTGCAGGAGGACACTTCTCTCATAAAAGTCCTTTTCAAAAGTATTTTAAAATAACCTCTTCAACTTATGCTCAGTTGTGGGTTTGTGTACTGATTGGTTTGTTGAAATATTAATCTTGTACTTTCATTAAGCACAATGCATTCCATGTGGGTTTGATTAAGAAGTAAGAATAAAAATACAATGAAAACTGAATTCTCTCTTTAAAATATTTCATTACTCAAATTCTATGTTCTTGGCTTAATAGTAAGCATCCAATTCTGGATTAGCTTGTCTGAACTGTATTGTTTAAATTTTGGTGTTAAATATAACTACAATTGGGATCAAGCAAACAAAATTAGAAGATGTGAAGGCAACTTTTATCAGTTGGATATAAAGGAAGGAAGGGCAATGTGGGCAGTGTAGCTCAGAGCCTAAGTTCACAGCATTTAATGCTGAATACTTCTTTCAGCATTATATGGATTACTTGCCATGCATAGTAAGCAGTGTGAAGGCTGTTGAAAGCATGGAGAGCTTGTATTGCAGGCCTGTGTTGATCTTGGCCTCAATGATTTGAAATCTTTTTGTTCAAATCATGTTAAATTGGCATTTTATTTTTAGGTTAACATTAAAATGGTGAGTGTATCCACATTTGCTCTCTGTCTGAAAGGAGAATGCTGTGAGGTGGAGGACAGTCTCTTCTCATGAGTAACAAGTGATAGGAGAAGAGGAAATTACCTCAATTTATGCCAGGAAAGATTTAGATTGGATATTAGGAAAAAATTCTTCACTGAAAAGGTTCTTGGGCATTGGAATAAGCTGCCCAGGGAAGTGGTTTAGTTACCAAGACGTGCGTTTGTGCTGCTTAGGGATATGGTTTAGTGGTGGACTTGTTGGTGCTGAGTTAACAGTTGACCTGATGATCTTAAAGGTCTTTTCTAACTCAGATGATTCTACGATTCTATTAAGCTCCCTTCTGATGTACTAAGGCAGATACACTGGTGACAGTCACTGTTTTAGTGTGGAAGACAGTGAGTAGAAATACTGCTAGCTATGTAAAACTTCCAATGAAATGTTGTCACTTAGTCACATTCGAAGTTATTGAATGTGGAAAGAAACCTAATAAAATACTTTAAACTACAAATGGATTCTATAGTCTCCAGACTGAAATTATTTCCCTGCGTGAAGATTAAAAAACATTTGTGAGAGGACTTGCTGTTTGATCGTATTTTGTGAAATGGATGCTATTTATTCTGCTTCATAAACTGTTATTTTGGGGTGGAAAAATGTTGAATGATATATGATTATCTAAATATATGCATATAAACACATATGCATGGATGTTAAAAGCATGGCTTTAGATTTTGATGTTTACGAAGTTTTTTCAAGGGCTTGCTATACAGAAGAGATCTTTCAAACACAGAATTTTGTATAGCCAAAAAGTAATTCCCTGCTGCTGTTTCGAGGTAAGATTTGATTACACCACATGTAACGACAGAGTGGTTGCATGCAGGGGAGGAGGAATACCTGTGCGTAACACTGGGCAAAGGATGGGAATGCTGTCAGCTTGGGGAATTCCTTTAGAGCAATGAGCACTGCAGCAAAATATCCATCTAGTCCAGGGCACTGTATTCCCTTGAGGAAAAGGGGCAAAAAAGAAGTAAAAGATTTTTTCACAAGAATAGGGAAACTTTTCATGACTTACACTGTATAGAAAAAGTAATATATTTGGGAGGTAGGTACAGTTAGTATTGTGAACCACTGCAAAAGCGGAGAAATCCGAGAGTGGATTTGCCATCTGGTTGGTGGAGGTTTTTTTTTAATTATGCAAATATTTTCATCAAATGGGGAATAAAAGTTAAGTATAGGAGAACAAACACATAAAGGATGTGCTGTGAAGAAAGGCATGCAGCTAAACTTTTTCAAGTGCTTTGAATGTCAGTTTGGGAGATTCAGGCTGTGATGCATCCAACAGAACTGTTTTTGGAGAGAGTACTTGTGTGTCTATTTGGCTCAATTTAGTAGTTTTTCTCAGAGTAAGGACTGTTGCATTAATATCTTCAATGATAGAACTGGGAGACAACGGGAGATGAGGGGAGGCTCTAAGCAGCTTTGGATATAACTGCTGCACATATATAAAGTTAGGGTCTTGTTTAACCAAACAAGTGGGTGAGAAGCTGGGGTGACAGGGAGGCAGGGAGGAAATGTGATGGTTGGGGATCTGACATGCAGGGAGGTGATGCAAAGCCTCTGAGAACAGAGGAGTATGTGAGGAAGTTCGTGCCTGATGTGGCTGTTTGAATCATCAATTGCCAAGCAAGGCTGTGAAGGTACCAAGTATTTGTGGGAGCTAGATCTTAATAAAGATAGTGAGGAGCCCAAGGCATTTGTTAACAAAGACACAGTCATGGTACATGATGGTGGAAGCACAAAACACATCCCAGCCAGAGGTGCTGGGGAGTTCTTTGTGATAAAACTATCAAAATTGGAGCCTGGTGATTCAGGTGGTAACAGGAATAATATGCTGACACATTCAAACAGAAAAGCAGATTTGGCTTTAATCCTTAAGTGTGAAAAGTTTCATGCCTATCCATGAACCAATGTTATCTGTAGCTCGGTGTAACACATTCTTTGTGCTCACCTAAATGAACTGGAAAATACGACTTCTTAAATTGACAAGTACATGATGGGGAGGTTGAATATAACTGGAGAGAGATTTGCTGTTGCAAATGTACTGTCTATAGTATGTAACATGAGTGCTGTGGAGCAAAATCTGGACCTAAATTACATATCTACCAGTAACAACAAAACCTGTCTTTTTGTGGGGACATAATGAAGACAGCAAGCTGGGCTGCAGCTCTGGAGCAGGTCTTTCAGGTGACAAATGTCTCCCAGTGGTAGGATGCACTGGTAGTGTGTTGTTTGCCCACAACACTTCGAAAGGAGGTGTCTTTGGACTTGTTGGGATTTCTTTCTAAGCCATTATAATGAACATCTCCACAGTATTATAGAGGAATACTTGAAGAGTGAGGAAAGTAATTTAGGAGGTGACAGACCTAAGAAGGGCTGGAGACAGTTTATACTGACTTAAAATGAAGAAATAACTTATTGCACAAGCTGAAAACACAAGTGAGTTTCTATGATTGATCTATGTCCAGGCCTTCTGCTGAAGATGTGGACAGTCCATTGTGTATTGACAGTCATGCATAGTCTTAAGTGTTTGTGTAGGCTCATGATTAACATGATCCAGCCTTCTCCTGATAGAACTTGTTTGATGTTTTTATTTCTGCTTTGTATTGAATTGCCAGACCTACTCCTGCAGTGGGCCTCCCTTTTAAAGGCACTGGTCCTCTTGCTTTGCTGAAGCACTGATACGCAACGTGCCTACAGGAGCTACCTATTGGATTTTGGAGGTGGTGACTGGGCAGTGTTGATGCCTAGGAAAAAGACACTTTTGAAGGCATTGGAATTGGCACGAGGAACTGCAAAACTAGTGGTATGCATCTTATTAAATGTATATATTATGTTGTAGCCTATTTAAAGTTGTTGTTAAAATTTTTCAACAGTCTTAGTTCCCATTCAAGAGTGCAGAGGTTTTGAACTGATGCTTTTTAATGTGACCACCAAATGAAAAATGAGAACAGGCACCACAAGGGTTGCAGTGCTTATTAGCTGGAAAAGAAAGGAATGGTAGCAGGTAGCAGCCAAATGCAAAATTACTGTTTTTAGCCTGCATTTGGCAGGGAAAAATTTAAAAGGCGGATGAGAAAGGCTCCCTGCTAAATAGTTGCAATAATGAGACAGTCCTGTGCATGGCCATGGGCAAGATCTGCACCAATAATCCTATCATTTTGTGAGTTTCTGTGTCATACTGTCCCTAATGAATAAATCCCTCAATATGAGATGATTTCCTTATGAATAAATCCCTCAAGACATTTATTGGTGATGCATCTTATTTTCTTAGCATTGATTCTCAAAGTTATTCTATGGGAGAACAAAACCAAAATCTGTCTTTTCTTTTCACTACAATATTTAAAAAAAAAGTTGCCTGCAGTGTATTGCAAATGTTCATTTACTCAAAACCAATACTTCCTATATTTATTTAATTCCTTATTCTTGCATTTAAATCAGTACAGTTCTGCCAAGAAATGTTTTGAGGACTTATTTTGTAAAAGAAAGGGTCAAACTTGTCTGTCTTTCTCAAGGAGATACCAGATACAAATGGATTATGAAACATTACTTAAGTCATTACTAACCACAGCCTCACAAAAGAGGAACAATAAAATCTCAGATTCTCTGTGTGGATTTGAACTGTGCAATCAGAAAAGTTTCTTAATGGTGGAGTTGCAAGAAGACAAGAGAAAATCCAGCATCGATGAGGTTTCTAGAAAACAGAATGATCAATTAGAAGGGTTTTGCTGACATTATATACATTCATGTTCATAGTTACAGGGCTCCTTGCTGCTGCCCCCCCCATTTTTTTAAGTATTTAACATTATCTTAAAACCTAAGCTGAATAGAAATCTGTATCTGAGTTTCTAGGTTTAAAAAACCCCAACCCCATAATTTAAATTCTTTCATAGAAGGTTTTGTTCACATTTGAAAGCTGCTAAACAAAACAAAAGAAAAAAAAACATGTTTTTTATTCCAAAATACATGATTCTTCACCTTTAAATGTAGAGTCCCTTAGCTTTAGTTATTTGTAGTATGAACATTATTCATCTGAGCTCATGCACTAGAATATTTATAACTCAGAGCAGGAGAAGTGAAAGACATCAGATGCAGAGAAATATTTCCTTCCTCAGTGCTGGGAGGAATCCGGCTGCTTCAGTTCATTAGTGAAGATTGTACAGCAATGTTCTGCAATAAGTGATGCTGTGGCAGCTTGATGGTTGGTTTTGTATGAGGTATTAAAGGCCACTCTGGAAAACTAGCTTTTGTTTAAATGCCAGTCAAACAGTCAATGAAACTGATCCCAGCAGAGAAACAAACTGGGTTTTGAATCACTTTTGTTTCCAATGCAGCTCAAACCAGAAAAAAAATACATTGTGAGTGAATGACATTACTGTATCAAGGCCCTTGCTCACGTGTTCTAACACTGCGCACATCTTTGAAAATTCATTCTGCCCCAGTTATGTCGATGTGCAGCATCCCATTTGGAGCTGATGGTCATCCTAATGGGAGTAGAGGAAGAACAACAGCAAACTGTGGACAACGTATTTTCAAAACTGAACCAGAAAATAAGATAAATGTGCTCATCCTCAAGAGCTTCATATATATATGTAATAGTATGATCCTGTCTTCAGGGGGTTTGTATGTTTTTTCACCTTAAAAAAGCAACAAACACTGTGATGAAACACAGAAGACAGCTGAAGCTCAAAATGTTGAACACAATTCCCAGGACTGGGTGGCCATTACTGTTAATCCTGTTAATCTGATCTGTAACTTCTTGTGTTGTTTGTTTTTCAGTTCTTTCGTTGATGGATGGTAAGAATAATGATATTTTTAAAAAAATATAGAAGACTCATAAGTAGTACCATGGTCCTGCTGCAGTGGTACTGGCAGGCCAGTACTGCGTGTTCCCCTGCAAGTCACAAACTGCCCAGGGCAATGGTCACATTTTTTGTCATGTACTTATGTAGTGGTAATGAAGGCTTCCTAGTGCTGCTATAGAAATAACACTACCAGATAATAGCAATAATAAAAAACTCTAAAAGTTAAAGTGACCATCTTCCAACCCAGTTATCCTTGGCATTAAAGTCACTAATCCTTATGAAACTAGTTCTATTTTGTGGTCAACCACCAATAACAGTATTCGTGGTAGTCATCATCTCTGCACAAGTGATGAAATGCCACTTCTCCTCACACCTCACTGGGTTTTCTTGTTGCAGTGAATTAATTCAGTTGCAGATGTTATTTTATTACCAATGGCAAAGTGCTGTAGGACTCCAGGTGTGTTTCTGAACTATCCCAGCAGAGCTTCTCAGGGAAGAATGGTGTGAAGCCAGGGTGGCCTCTGTCAGCCCTCATGCTGATTCCTTCCACCAGCGCTCACAGAATCTGATCGAGATCCTTCTGGAAGTAATAGTGAAAAATGTGAAACTTGTGTGTTTGATATTAATTCTATTCATCCACTTATTCCACAGACCAGGAACTGGGGTGTATGGACCAGGCAGGAACAGTGCCCTGGTTCAGCTGGGCTGGAGCATCAGTGGGACAAAGACCAGACCTGACCTTCAGTACAGAAGTAGTTTCAAAGGTCGTGGTAGTCATCAGGATCCATCAGCAAACAGGGTACTGGACATCAACCACTCAGCCATGCCCACTTCACATAGCTAAGAACACCACAACACTTCTCCCTTCCACTCAGCCACTAGCAAAGCCAACTGCTGATATAACCTGACTGGCAAGACATTGTTGAATTAATCCCTCCTTTCAATAGCCTCTTGAGGGTTTCAGGTATCTGAGGGGACTTTACCCCACCAAATAACCCTTGTAATACTCACTCTTCCTCACCTCAAGACCTATAAAAATTACACTTTTTCAATTCTTCTACCAAGCTGCTTCTTTCTCATAAAAACCTCATCTTCTTTCCTACAGTGCAGAAATCCTCCCAGTAATTCTAGCCACTTGGCACTGAGAACAAAAGCTAGTGTAAATATGCAGTGATATTGTTAAGCAGAGGGCTAAGAACAGCCTGCTGAAGCTGCACAGAAAGACAACATAGGATCTAATGTTCTCCTTATCTGGAAATGTCAGTGCTTGATAGGAATCATTTGAGGCATTTGAAACTGGTTCCATTTTACAGAAACTCAAATTAGCAACCCACAGAGCACAACACTGAAGCAAATGGCTGCTTTCCTTCCAAGCTCTTCAACATAATTTGTGGAGAAGATGCTTTGCTCCCTCAGGAGGTCAGACAGCATATTTTCCAACAAAACTCTGGAAATATGGGGAAAAAAAATCTAAGAAATCCTTTTGCTACTGCCAGTATTTTAACTGCATTTTCACATATATAAGCTACTGGTTTTCCTCCAGGGAGGAAAGCATTTAATTGAAAGATAAGCCCTTATACTTTTCTATAGTATAAGAGAACTGAATTTGAACGAATTTCAAATTTTTTTTCAATAATCTACTTTAAATGTACTGTTAAGCTAGGAATTGTGTAGATATGACTAATAAATGGTGATATTTAACAAAAGGGAAGAAGTTCCTAAAAGAAATATTAACTAACTACGCTCCTTTCTTTTCATTACAATTTCTTAGCTCGAAACAATGGTGTCTGTATTACCTATGACACTTTGTATGTAAGATTTTAATATTCTTTTTTAGAAAAGCTAATACAATGCTTTAACTTTTGTCCAATATTTTGCTAACCGTCAGTGTGGGGTAAGAACAAAAATTAAGCAACTTTTCACATACTGTAAATGGTATAATTCATCATCCCACTCATACATTGTTTATGTGATTGCTATCGTGCATGCTGATTTAGGACACTGATCCATCATTTCCTATGTTCCAGGTTGGCAAGTGGCTCTGTGTTAACTCATTCCTCATGTGTCCTGGGAATGCACACATCAGGAAAAATTTCCTGACACTCACTGAAGAGCTCGGAACGCACCTTTTTTTGAGTAAAAAGCATGTCTTAAATCTATGGACTGTCTAAACAAAGCTTGCATGAAAACATGGAAAGCAACTTTGTCTTAACGCAAAAATGTTTAAACATTATTAATTCTATAAAGAGTGGAGCAAATATGCCCAGAATATCCAGAGACTCCAGTCAGTGATCAGCTAACTGGAAATAATGGTTAAATTTCAGAAAATGTGAAATATGATTCATTTGTTTTTGCTTCAGGTGTGGCACTTACAACTTTTAATCATTACCTGGTTGTATGATATTTACCAGTAGTAAGTATTTTAAGACTGAACCTTCCCTTCTGCACATACAGGGTTAGATCCTCAGCTTCCACCAGTTTGTAACTGATGAATGTCTGTAATTAAACAACTTTCATCGAATATAGTTTTGTTTACATGTCTACTTTTTGGTATAACATTTGGTACTTTAAGACACTAATGGATTTGGAAGCCACCCGAGGGACCAGCCAACTCCAGCTGCTGGCAGACCAGTTTCAGTGCTTGGCCACAAGCTGGGGACACGGACAGCTCAGGCCATAGGTCACTGGAGGCTGGGGCACCATCCGACAGAGGTGTCACTGCATATGTCCCTCTCTGAAAACCCAACACCCTTTGGCCACCCCACAGACGGGACACATTTGTGCATATAGCTGAGTTCAATTGCTGTAGCTGCTACCGGATTCCTTGGGGGTGTGACTACTTCCCTTCCCTGTCAGGGACCATCCTCTCATGGAGGGGTGACGCCTATTTCTTTCCACGTCTCCAAAAAATTATAACAGTGGAGCTTCTGCCTTGAATTCATGTCACTGTCTTTGTTTGGAGAGGTCCCTGATGCTCCTTCCCACTAGGCTTTGGATCTGCTGCTACTTTTTGACGTTAGCTGTAGAAATTCAGTTTTCACACACCTTCAGTAGAACGTCTCTGTCCCTTATCTCTTCAGAAGGAGAGATGAACAGCTGTAATGATATCACACATTGGTGTAGTTTGGTGTGGTGGGTGCCATTCCCCAGCACATGGGGCCAGAGATATTGAGGATGTGGCTTGGGACTGGACTTGAGTGAAATACATAACCATAAAGATGTAGTGATACAGAAAAGGAAGATTATTTGGGTAGAGGGTATCCCCCAGTTATGTTATCAGTCTGCATGGAGATGAGTGTTCCCAACAGAGGTCACATGTGCCTGGAGCCAATCTGGATCATTTCAACTGAAAAATACTCATATTCTCTAAAGTTTTCTTTTTTCCCAAAAATTCAATTCAGGTAAACTCCATGGCTAATGAGAACAGTTACTGCCTGGAGAACTTTGCTTTTGTATGTATCTAATAGGAGCTTAGTTTTTGAAATAAGTCCAACTTGATTAATTTGTTTCATCTGTAGGAAATGTAATTTCTAAGTCACCTTTATTTTGGTAATTCATCAGGTCTCAGCATCCTTATTATCTTGTAGTGTCGCTCTTATGGAAACACTGCCTAGAAAATGTTAGGCAAAATTAGTTAATCTCATCTAAATGCATTTGGCATAGGGGTTTGATTTGAAGGAATTCTTAAAAAACTAGAGTATTATAATGTAAGTGGCAGATTTTTCATCTAGCTCTGCCAACCAGCTTGGTTATAAAATGAAGAGGTCCTGTGACCCCCTAGAACAAATCAGTAATGCAAAGTAATGAACGGTAGCATGAAGCAGAATAATTTAATTTTCTTTTGGGGACAACTTTATGTAGGGCAACAGTCTGAGGCACTCCTGGAGCATCAGTGGTACCTCACGGGAGCAGGGTCTAAAGCAGTACTGTGGGTGTCACAGCAGCAGTCCTAGGGTGAGAAAATGTGAATCATGGCCCTCAGCCACCACCATGCTTAGGGGTGAAGGCTTGGAGTCAAAAGACTTTAATCAGGCCTCCTGCCATGTTAAAAACTGCTGAACCCTCTTGATAATGTCCTCAGTGTTTAAAGAGGAGGGGAAGAATCGTCAAAGGAGAGGACTAATGACTTACCGGGATGAAAATATTTTGGTTTCTTGCATCTTGGTGTATCTGTGGAAATATTTTGTGATCAATGCCCTGTATTTTTTACCTCACTTTCCTATTGTACTGATAAGAAAGGTCTTGGTGCACATGTGAGAACTGAAGGCCAGCATTTCAGGAGATTTTGAAGGAGACATCCCTAAAAGCACTGAGCAAGTCTGTTTGTTAGAGGGGAGAACCCTGTCCTGGGCACTAGCTTTCACTGACACACTTCTTTGTATTTGGAGAGAAGCTGATGAAAGAAGTTGACCATTCTCACTGTAGGAATGAGAATGGGTGTATAAGAATATACCTGTGCTAGCAATGCATCCCAGTGAGGCATCCTTTCCACCATCTGCACTTCAGATGTGAAAAATTGTCTGATTGTAGTGTTGGCTTTTTCACTGATAAGTGTTGAGCCTAACAGGCATAGATACTTATTTCCTTTTAACAAAACTGGTATCCTGAAGGCTTCTGTTTCCAAAATACAACACTGAAAATTACTCTTTAAACTTCAAGACTTTATGTGTTGTCACTCTCTTTTTAGGAGATTTGAGAAATTCTTATTTCACATGAAGAGAAGAATTGTTATTCTGCTTCTTCTTTGGAAGGAGTTTGTCACTGGTAACTATAAAAAGAGACATTTAACAAGGCATTTAAGACAGAAAGGCTATTGCTCAGACCAT
Organism: Calyptomena viridis; assembly: GCA_013390005.1. Lineage (NCBI taxonomy): Eukaryota > Metazoa > Chordata > Aves > Passeriformes > Eurylaimidae > Calyptomena > Calyptomena viridis. The sequence goes on from WEIV01000044.1 coordinate 93,973, forward strand.
TTACATTTGTCTCAGGGAAGTTACATGAGGCTCTGTGATGCTTCATCTGAAAGGCTTTGCTTGTTATAGTTGGAACCATATGGGTCAGAGAACAAAAGTGTTAGTCTTTGATAGATCAGGAATAGTCTCACTTTACCAAGCCATCCATCTGGTGACCTTTCAACCCACACTTTTTAGCAAAGAGGATAGCTACCTTTTGGGACACCATTTTATGCAAGCAAAAAGAAAAACCATTAGATAACTGATGTTATCGTATTCTGCCCTAATCAGGCAATTCAAACCCTGCCATCTTTGTCTAATATAATTTATGTTATTTTTTTTACTAGTTATTCCTTGCAAACTGCAATGGAGGTGATGTGGAAATGACTGTCATTTTCCGAATTTGACATTTGGAAATAGAATACCATCGGCACAGAGACTAGCTCAGATGATGTTTCAGACTGTGATGAGGAGAAACTTCTGCATATGTGCTAGTACAGACTTGCATTTAGTTGTGAAGTACAGAGAGGTTTGTTTCGTTTGTGTTTTGTATGTCTATTCAAATGATTCAGAGAGGAAAAAAAATGGTGATGGAACACATCCAAAGAAGGGCAATGAAGCTGGTGAAGGGTCTGGAGCACAAGTTTCATGAGGAGCAGTTGAGGAAGCTGAGTTTGTCTAGCCTGGAGAAGGGGAGGTTCAGAGGAGACCTGATCACTTTCTACAACTGCCTGAAAGGAGCTTGTAGCAAGGGGGTCAGTCTCTTCTCCCAAGTAACAAGCTATAGGACAAGAGGAAACGGCTTCAAGTTGTGCTATGGGAGGTTTGGATTGAATATTAGAGAAAATTTCTTCACCAAAAAGGTTGTCAAGCCTTGGCACAGTCTGCCCAGGGCAGTGGTTGAGTTGCCATCCGTGGATGTATTTAAAAGATGTGTAGATGGGGCACTTGGGGACATGATTTAGCAATGGATTTGGCTGTGCTGGTTAATGACTGGACTCAATCTTAAAGGTATTTTCCAACCTAAATTACTCTATGATACTAGAACCTAGAAATCCTCATTTACCCAGTACTTACATCAACAGGCTTATGTATTGTTCTCCACTTACTGTTCAACTGTTACATGTTCCATCATCCACTCACAGAACAAAATCAAGACCCCATACTTAATGATAAATTATAAACTGCAGGATAATGAATTATGGCCATGAGCAATTTGTTAGCCACACTAGTGGGGGTCCTGGCTGATGTGAATCTCAGCACAAGCCATCAATGTGCATTTGCATCCCAGAAAAACAACCTACCCTGGGATGCATTGAAAAAGACATGGCCAGCAGGTCAAGGGAGGTGATTCTCCTCCTCTGCTCTTGTGAGACCCCACCTGGAGTACTGCATCCAGGTCTGAGGCCCTTGGCACAGAAAAGGTGTGGACATGCTGGAGCAAGTCCAGAAGAGGGATGCAAAGATGATCAGAGGGCTGGAGCACCTCTCCTATGAAGACAGGCTAAGAGAGTTGTGGCTCTTCAGCCTGGAGAAATCTCTGGGGATACCTTATAGCACCTTCCAGTGCCTAAAAGGGGCCTGCAGGAAAGTTGGAGATGGATATTTTACAAGGGCAGTTGGTAGGACAAGAGGTAATGGCTTCAAACTGGTTTGGATTAAATTTTATGAAAAAATTCTTCACTATGAGTGTGGTGAGGCACTGGAACAGGTTGTCCAGAGAAGTTGTGGATGCCCCATCCCTGAAAGTGTTAGATGCCAGCTTGGATGGGGCTTTGAGCAACCTGTCTAGTGGAAGGTGTCCCTGTCCATGGAACTACATAATGTTTAGGGTCCCTTCCAACCCAAACCATTCTATGATTCTGTACTTCTCCATTTGTAAATATATTGTAATAATACAAATTTTATAACAGGTTTTGAAAAGGATTTGCCAATCATGAGATGCAGCTCTTGGCTCAACAGAAACTTCCTTGGAAGAGAATGCTGAAAGATGTGTACTTTTCAGTCTTACTTGAGTACATTTAATATTTGGAGAAGCTAGGTGTGGGCAAGCCAGAGGGCCAGGCCCTAAGATCTGGATCACAGATGGATACAGTTTTCTTTGCGTGTCCAGGCTATTGTGTATCAGCTCTTGATCTCTCAATACGAGGTCTCCTCAACACTGATTGACACTGGTTTTGTACTCTGCACCTCTTCATCATTAGCTGGATTCAAATCAACAGATCTTTTGGGACAGTCTCAAATAGCTATGCTAGAATACCACTCTTCTCTCCCAGTCATGCATGTGCTAACCAGAGATCAAAAGCTCTGCATTTCTTTTGCACCTGAGCCACCTTGTGGGCCCTTTTCCTATAGCAAAAATGTTACTTTTAAGAGAAAAGATACCATTAACAGTATACATTGCAAAGAACTGTAGTGGAAACTGATGAAGAAGACAGCAGCACTGTGGGACTTGATCCATCATTGCTTGATCACCAGAGTCTTCAAAGACCTTTATGAAATGAACTGACTTGTTTCGATGTAGTTCCCAGAAGACAAACATATCCACATAAAAAAATGAAGATTGAGCACCTGAACAGTCATGTCCGGACATGGACATGGATGTGGACACAGACCAAACACGAGTATGGCAACAGAATTGCTCCCTTGATTAATACTGATACTGTCAGGACTCTAAAATACATTCAGCCAAATTCACCAACAAATTTTTTTGATACTGCTGTCATGCCAGAAAGAAATCTGGGAATTCATTAAGTTAGGCTTACCATTACCTTCCAGCCCCTGCCAGAGAAGTCTTTCTATCTATGGAGGTGGGAATTGTGTGTTAGGGTGCTCTCCTCATTACACAAAGTATCTTAAAGGGGCCTCTGGGGATAATAGAGCTGCGGAAACTTAAGTCAGTGAAAATACAGTGGGTCCACGTGAAATGGTTTTCACAGAATCAGAGAATGGTTTGACTCAGAAGAGACATTTAAAGATCACCTAGTCCAACTCCTCTGTGAGCAGGGATATCCACCACTAGAGCAGCTTACTCAATGACCTGTCCAACCTGACCCTGAGCACTTCCAGTGGTAGTACTTCCACAAATACTTTTGCAAATGAAAGGAAGAGTTTAACAATGGGGGATTTCTGTGCCCTTCACAGCCAGACATCTGAGGCTTTATCATATTTTTTGCACAAACAAAGAGCATTCAGATGCTTCTAGACTCCATCTTTGCTTTTTTGAACTATGTATGGCAAAAAAATAGGGTAAATAACTATGCCAGCCTCCGGAAACCAATGCGATGTGTTCCTCTTCGGGCACAGGACCCTCTAACCTGCTAGTATATATCTGGCTTGTCTGAAAAGGAAAATGTAGCAAAGAAGACATTTCTTGACAATGTTTTCTAGTGTGTAAGTAGTGGACTGTTGTTCCCAGGGCTCCTTCTCAATGACAGAGGTCTTAGAAACCACCATACTGCTTGAAAAGTGAGGAAGATGCTCTGAACTCACAAATATGGGCAGGGAGTGTTTGATCACACAAACAAAGGGGAGGTCTCATAAAAATACTCCTGCTGTGTTGCAACTGAAGTGTGCCAAAAGCTGGCTTTGGCAGGCAGCAAGGGGTGGGAGGTCCTAAGGTATATTTATTAAGTTTCTGGATGGGCTGTTGAGCAGGTGGGGAGCCCTGGGCACTATTGGCTGTGTCTGTGAGCATGATGGCAACTCAGTATTTGCAGGGATGAGAAGCAAAGTCCTCACTATAACCCCATGCCGAGAAGCACGGGGTTAACACTTGGCTTGCTGTGCTTGGATGGCGAGATCAGCAGTTGTCAAGTTTCCAGCCTTTGCTTGAGAAATTTATCAACATGAAAGCAAACAACTGTCGTGTTTTCTGTTTCTTTTGCATTTCTGAGGGTTGCTGACCAGATTTTTCAATTCTTGCAGCTCCACAGCAGTTTGGTGTGAGTGTCCTTTTCCTACCTTCCTCCCTAGCACTCGTTTTTTCCTCTCCAGACCAGGATCACCTGGAAGGCAGTACCTCCCTGATGCCCATAGGGCTTGGAGAAAGCCCAGCACAGCCTAGATGATGATTCCTTAGCCCATTAGCCTCCAAACCTATTTATATGAATGTACACCATCACATAAATGTTTCTTTCTGTACTGGAATGAGAAGAGGGGGATTTTTCTCAGAATAAAGGTAATATGAAAAGTGTTTTATCTGCTCTGGCCTGTGCTTTGATTTTCTGGGTTGTTCCAACAGCATCTGCTGATAGTGCTAAGCCCTGAAATGTGAAAAGAGCTACTTTAGCTGTCATATTACCAATGCAATGACTATGTTTATGATGTCTACACAACACACATAGAAAATACAGACATAATCTTAAAAGGCTTATTTATGAGGTTTATATTGGAGCAATTCTGAAATAGCATCTTTGCCTGCATGGCACTGGATGCCTGACCATAGCTAAGATCAGACTTTGCTCCATACCCTGAAAGTTTTGGATTTCAAATTAATTTGTGCCTTTTAAAAAACACAAAGGCCCACAAATATTCCAGGAAAAACTTGAGATGATTGCCCAGTGAGACAATAAGATGTAAGTGCTCTGACCTCTCAGTATCGCTAAATTATTATGTTCCTGAACAATACTGTATTGTGGAAACAAAACACACTAGCTGCAGCCTTCTGTTATCCATCAGCCGGCAGCACAGCAATAAAATTATTTAACTCTCACTTTCAGAAGACACAAATCAATACCACTGGGTATGAAGAGAAATGGACAGCCAGATCTTGATGTTTAATTAGTTCTAAATTACTATTAGCTCATAAACGGCTGGACTTAAGCTGTGTAAGTGACAGCATATGATGACTGTGAGTATCTGTATTTCCCAAAACCTAAAAGACGCACCTTAGACCACAGCAAGTCAGGGAAAGCACACGCAGCTGAGCGATTGCAACTGCTTTGTATTTTTAAAGTAGTTCTCAATTTCTAGCTGATGTCACTAGCTAAAATAAATAGGGTCTATGCGATTATGGCACACAGTTTGTGTTCCTAAGCTTGTGCCTCGGCATTTTAAATTAGTTCAATTATGTCTTAAGGTCCCACTGTATCGAGCTGGAGTTGATTTTTAGATATGCTTATTTAATTTGTACTTCTCTTTTTATTTTTGCACAGATGTTACTTGAACTCCAATTCTCCCCCTCTGCTTTAGGGAGGGATATTGGCTTTTT
>WEIV01000044.1:102482-116178 GCA_013390005.1 Calyptomena viridis
ATTTATCTACTGTTCATGCTACTCATATAATATATAATGCTGTGTGCATTAAGTAAGGAAAAAGTAAATATTGCTTCTGCTGAGTGAAGGTCTACAGATAGATGGCTTCGTTTTTAAGGTGATTTTGATCTAGATCAACATCCACCAGCTGTATGAGTTAATACAGCCCTGAGTGTGCTAAAGGTCTAAAGCACTCCTTGTCTTAAAAGTGGCTTTGCAAGTCAAAGTGAAAAAAAAAAAACATTCAAACAAACAAAAAATGAGGGTTTTTTTCCCTGTCTGACTGCCAGAGTGCTGCTTGGATTTCCTCACGTGTTTCAGGTTGGACACTGGGGACACAAAAGTCACCAGTTTTTGAAAAACTGGTATAGAATAACATGGTTTAAACCAGGAATCCAAATTGGACTCTGCTACAATTGTAGAAGTTCTGAAAAGGTCTGTAAAAATAGGATGACCAAGGATCATGTGTGTTATTGGGTCTCACAGACTCCATTTCCTGGAAGTTACTGGAGAAAATCTTCTTTCTCTTCAACCTGCAGATTCTGAAGGCAACATCTCCTTCTGCATCAAGTCACATGTCCAGTCACTTACAGGCTGAGCAGAGACCTGAGAGCCACACCTGGAACCATTCCAGTCCTACCAGCAGGAGTCCCCAGCCTGAACTCCATCAGCTTTGCACGGCCCTCAGGAGCAAGAAGTAAGAGCAAAAAACTGGGGTTCAACATCAACATCTGGGTCAATGCATACAGGCAAGGAAGGCAGTGATAAATATTTGTATTTAGTCACCTCTCAAGGGGCACATTAAAGGAGGAAGTGTGTTTGTTGTTCCCAGTCAGAAACAACAGTGGGGTGGAGGTTGAAAGTGCACATCAATAATTCAGTGTAGAGTATATTGTAGGGATTATCAAGAGTAAAACAAAGAAATGAAGAAAAAGTCACTCCAGCTCTAGAATTACATGTGATCGGAAAGTGTTTTTCTTTTTCTTTCAATTTTTTTTTTTTTTAATTTTTATTTGAGAAAGAGAAAGGGAGTCTGATTAACACCTCTGCATTTTCCGCTTTCAAGCCCATTCTGAGAACTTCAGACTTCTCTGCACAGAGAAGGCAAAATGCAAGGGAAAAGGAAAGTTACTGAGCTGGAAACTGTTTTCTCTAAAAACACAAACTCAGTTCAAAAGAAGTTCAGAATTAAAGTTACATTTTAACAAGTGCTGAAATACAATAAGTATGTTAAAACTTCAGAATGTCGTCAATTGCCCAAGAAACCAGCACTTGACTCACGGAAACAGTGTAACAAGCATAGGAATGTAAATTGAGGATTTTGGTGGTTTTGATCACATTGATTGAAAAATCCTCTTTGTCTTCTGTTATGTGTTAATACAGAGAAGTACATAAGTACAAAACTCATGTACTTGAGTCTTGTCTGACTTAAATGAATTTTGTTTCACTCCCCATTCAAGTGCAATGCTAATTCTTAGTATCAGTGAGGGCAAATCAAAATGCAACATTCAAAATCAGTGTGTGCAACTCTCATGACATCCTGAAGGGTAAAGATGGGCCTTTGGTTTCAAGTCTCGTTTCATCAAAGCTATAGCTGTGCCATCTGGACAATGGCCTGAGAGAAGGAAGGATTGAATCCATGAAGTGAGGAGAAAGATAGAAGGGAGACTCCACTGACATTACCTGATGCAGCTTCCCTAGACCAGCTGGTGTCAGCACAGAAATGGACTTTGCTTTGTGAAAGGTGCCCTTCTGTTTTGCTCTTCTTTGTCAGGAAAGAGCTATTGATAATGCCAAGCCATCAGCACTTCAAAATTTCTGTGGTTTCACAGTACATTTACTCTGTGAGTTTACCTGCTGTGACAGAGTCTCTGAAAATGAGATCCAGGAGCCAGCACGGATAAAAAAAAAAAAAAAAAAAAAAATTGTATAACTCTGATCTTGCCCTTACTTTGCTCATCTTGTCAGTACCTAAAGCAAGGATTGTTTTCCTTCTTTTCCCCTTCTCCTCTTCTCCTATTCCCTCCCCTCCCACTAACTGAAAGACTATTGTTAGCTATTGATATTGTACCATCATTTGCTGACAGAATTAATTATTTAGGCTTTATTTCACTGTAATTCTTGGCAGCTCTCCTTATTGAAACTCTCAGCTGCCAAATGAAGTAAAAACAGATATAAAAATGTTCATTCAATATCTATATATTAAAAAAAAATCATCCTAGAAATAAATCACTGTCTTAGTTATGGTTTCTTTTGTCATCTAAATGGCTCTCATGGCCAAACCACAAATCTTAGCAGCAGAAGAGTAGTGAGGAAAGAGCTGCCTTCTCTGAGCCACTTGTGGTCTTCTTCCCCAAAGGTTATGGGTGGCCTTTCAGAAAATAACCATAACACCAGGCATAAGGGACAAAAACTGTAAAAGCCAAGACCTCACCAATATCACAGACGTGTTTTTAATCAGGATAGATGAAATTAGATATACGTACTCTTACGAGCTGTAAAAAGGAAAAGACTCCTGAAAAGCAAGAGATACATCACTCTTCCACTGAAGTTTCCCCACATGCTTCTCAGAATCCTTAACATAAAAAAATCTGGATCCCTCTGATTTTATTCTCTGTTATGGAAATTGTTGCAAATAAGGTGTTAAAGATTTGAGGTTTCAGTCTCACACAGGAAATCTCATGAGAAGGACATATGGTCCTAAGCAAGTCCCCTCTTCCTCTAAGTGGAAATTTGGTGGGACCAGATTTACAGCTCAAGTCTCCTGACTCCAGAAGCAGCAACCTGCCTGTCAGAACCGTGGGTGCTGAGTGAGCCCCATCAGATAGCTGGCACTGCACAGCCTCCTACAAACTCATTCACAGAATAACAATTCACAGCAATCAAAAATGGCTTAGAAATGTTCTGTCATAATTGAATAGACACCACTTTTCTGTTTAGCTGGCTAAAAAGCTATACTTTATAAAAATAAGGTGTCATTCTACCCACATTTCACTGGAATGGTTTGTGGCAGAAAGTGTAATAAACAAAAAATCAAGAACAAAATTTAACCTTAGTTTCTATTTATCCATTAATTTCAGTGGCCGCAAAAGAGCTCTGGTTTTAAAAGTCTCTAATAAAATCTCTGTTTTCCAGAGTTAATCCACTCAAAATGTATTATGATATCTCTATAAATAATAGTGAAAAGAATAATTTGGACACAAGTAAAAGCACAGTGGCGAGAAGAAATCTCATTCTGAGCAGAAGTCTTTCTACTTGGTTACCACACAATCTAATCTTGACAGTGCACTCCACTTGAAAAATGACATCCCCATCTCCAAGAATTGAAAGGTGGCAGAAAAAGCAGGCATTTGGTGCTTTAGTCTAAAGCAATTATGAGCTCCTCACAAGCTCGAAGACAAGAATTGATTTTCATTTCTAGATTATCAAGAGATGGGGGCAAGCAGGTCAGGAAATCTGACCCTATCTTGACCTGGTGGATTGGATTGTTCTCAGACCTGTTCAATATTGAAAAGGATTGTTTGGGATGGGAGAGGGGGAGGAGAAGAGAAATCCTTTGGCATATTTTGTGCCCACTGGTATCCAAGAATCTTTTTTTACCTTGTTTTATGATCTTAAAAATTCAACATACAGTCAAGTATTTCAAAGTGCTTTTTTGAAAGATATTTGCCCATAAATGACCAAATCTGATAAAGACAGCAGAAACTAAAGAACACTGAATCAGGTAAATCAGTGAAAAGGTAATACAGTAATAAAGAAATAAACACAATTTGGCTTTAGAGGGGACCTGTAAATCTTGAGATCACTCCTTTGCTATATATATACCTATAAACCAAACAGCTGACCTATATATTTTGCTATTGTGGTGATTCAACACTTGTGGAACACTGTCTATTTCAAAAGACTTCAAACCCTTGCACCATTACTTGGCTTCCACAGAAATTTTGCAATTTACTGAGGCAAGACCCATGCAGCTATACTTTAAACTGAAACACAGTGAAACCTTGTTAATTCAAGTGCACAGGGACCATATCATTACTCAGATTACTGAACACTGAAATTACTATAACATTGCTTTATTTTCTGTTGATGCTTTAGGTAAACTCATGCACTTCTTTTTTTCCCCGTTAGGAAAGAGTATTTTGTCTGCAGGGAATAATGCACAAGTTTAATAACAACTTCAAGGAGTAAGTATGAAAAATATAAACCTAGTAGAGGAACTAGAAGCAGCAGGAGGTCAGGAATAGATCAAACAATAATCCAATATTGGTTTTAACCTGGCAGGCAGCTAAACACCACACAGCCATTCACTTACTTCTCCCCGCCTCATTGGGTGGGTGAGAGAATTGGACAAAAAAGTAAAATTTGTGACTTGAGATAAAGACAGTTTAAAAGGACAGAAATGGAATTGAAAAAAAAAGTAATAATAATAATAATGACAATAACAACTATAAAATAATTAGAATATACAAAACAAGTGATGCACAATGCTATTGCTCACCACTCATTGCCCAGACAGTTCCTGAGCAGCAGCCCCTGGCCAGCTGTTCTCCCAGTTTGTATACTGGGGTATATGTGTCACATGGTATGAAATACCCCTTTAGCCAGTTTGGGTCTTATGTTGTGGCTGTGCCTCCTCCTGAGTTCTTGTGTCCCCTGCCCACTCGCTGGCAGGGCAATATGGGAAGCTGAAGAGTCCTTGACCACTACTTAGCAATAACTAAAACAGCAGTGTGTTATCGATGTCATTCTCATCATATGTTCAAAAGCACTGCACCAGCTAATGGTAAGAAAATCAACTCCATCCCAGATGAAACCAGGACACATGTGGGTTATCATAAATCACCTCCAGCACAGCTGATTTCTTCAGGTACAGCACACCCTTCTCCATGTTGGTCCACTTGTCTGGGTGACATATAACATCATCCTTGAAGGGATACCTTTCCTTCACACCTGAACAGGAGTCACCTCCAGGGACTGAGGACTCATGTCCCTTTTCCAATCATTTTGTCAATGCCCCTTTCCCTAGAAATGAATCCCAGCTGTTTGGCTTCCCTTTCCTCTAATTCCAGGCTACTTGCCCCATTATCCCAGCATTGGAACAAACAAGTTCCAATGTGCTTGCCTGGAAGATGGCTGAAATATTTTCACATATCTCATAGCAAACTCAGAGATAGAGATTGTGTGGTTACTGTCTCATGTATGAATTCTTGTCTCTTCCTACATCTGTTCTCATGATGGAATTGCTTTGGAGTAGTTTGCCTCATTCACCTCTTTCCTGAACATGAGAAGAGTTTCTTACTTTATTAGACAAGTTGACTTTTGCTTCCAACATTTCTTCTTGTATATAGGAGTGACTGATAATGACACAGGTTGGTTCTCTGGTTCAGCCTTGGTGCCTGTCAAAAGGGTTGGAGTAGCTGTAATACCTGTCACTTTGCTGTCAGTTTAGACCTTCTCTTCCCCTCCAGGATACTGACTAGTGTTGAATGGGGCTCAGTAGGCACATCCCAGGCCCCAGCACATTGCGGTGATTTGTGCTCTCTGAAACTGCCAGTGTGACAGCTCACTTTTCCCAAATATTGCACTAGTTTTTCAGGGTTCTGCTCTTATTCAGATGTGAAGTTCAAAACATTGGAGGTGTTCACTGTCCTGAGTTCTTGCCCATACTGTCTCACACATTCTGACACTCAGAACTATCCAGGCTTGAGGCAGATCTCTGGGAGATATTCTTAAATAGTTGTTTAATTTTAAACAAGACCTGGCACACATTCAGCAGTATGACACATATCAACAGAAACATGCTGGTTTGGACATCCCAATAATATTCAAAATTTTCAAGAGCTATTGTAACTAGCCTGGAGAATTAGAAAAAAGGGAAAGAGAAAGGGAGGGTGAAAGAGTGGGGGACACTTCTCCCACTTTGTCTCACCCATAGCTTTGCTCTCCAAGAAGAAGACTTAAGAGTATAATTATTACTAATTTCAGAGGGATGGCTCCCAGAGTACAGAGATGACAGCAGTGCTGAGTACAGATACCAGATTAGAACATACAAAACAATTTTATCATATCATAAGCCAGTATTACAAACCACAACAAAATGACAGTCTTAAGCCAGCCCACAGAGGTGACAAACATCACAACAAGGAACACATACAGCAACTAAGGTGCTACATAATGCAACTCTGAGAACAAGTACAACAACTCTGAGAGCAAATAAATCAACTCTGTGATCAGTGACTATTAAACTAATATAAAGAATACTTCTAAAAACTTTGTTTCAGTACACTCTGCCATTATCTTCACCCTCTGGGCACCATGCTGGGTGTCAGAAAAATGACTGTTGTGATTTAACCTGGCAGGCAGACAAACACCACAAAGCAGCTCACTCAATACTTTCCCTTCTCCCTTCAGCAGGATGGGGGAGAGAATCAGAAAAAAAGAGTAAAATTTGTGAGTTGAGATAAAGATGATTTAATAGGACAGAAAAAGAAGGGGAAAAATAATAATCATTATTACTGCTGCTGTTGTTGTTTTGGTTTTAGTATTTTTACTATTAAAATATACAAAACAAGTGGTGCACAAATGTTATTGCCCACCACCCACCAACTGTTGTGCAGAGTTCCCAGTTCCCAAGCAGTGGCTCCTGACCACTTTTCCCTTAGTTTGTATACTGAGCATGTTGTCATAAGGTATGGAATATTCCTTTGGCCCAGTTTGGGGCAGCTGTCCCAGCTGTGTCCCATCTCAACTTCTCATGCTCCCAGCCTACTCACTGGCAGGGCAATATGAGAAGCTGAAGAGTCCTTGACCGGTACTTATCAACAACAAAACAGCAGTGTGTTATCAAAATTATTCTCATCCTAAATGCAAAACACAGCACTGCACCAGCAACGGGGAAGAAAATCAACTCTATTCCAGCTTAAAAAAAAACACTCAACCATTCAGACGAATCAGTTCCGGAGTAGTGGACTCCCACTCTAAAACCACCACTGAAATATTGCCATTTCTGTCAGAAATGCCACTGTTGCTTAGCAGCTGACTTTAGCAGAAGACCTCAAATGAGAGAATGGGAAACAAATACTGAGCTCAACATTCAGACAACTGTAACTGCAGGGTTGCTACAGCAAAATGGAGCTGGTCACTGGGAATTGTGTTACTGCAACCATCTGGTTTCCCAAACCTTCAGGAAAAGTGAGGGTTTTAAGAAAGGGTGATGGAAGAAGGCAAGCAAAGCCATGCATGCGTGGCAGCCAAGTGTAGGCATTCAAGGCAGTGGGGCAGCCCCTCACACGCACAGAGATTATGTTCTCTGTAAGAATCTGTCTGGCTAACACATTGTAGTGCCCAGCATTTTCACTTCAGTTTTGAACTGATGTGTACCTTCAAAGTAAGAATAAACAGGCCACATTGCATTTTTGCTGATGCACTACTGCCCTAAATCAAGCAAGAAATCAAAACGTCTAAAATGTCTAAAATGTCCCAAAGTAGGTCCCTGCTGCTGCTAAACCTCTTCAGTGAGTCTTACAATTTGAAAAGCTAAAAAGAAATTATCTGCGAGCAGGTCACATTAAAAATAATAAATGAACATGTAAGTGTGATTGTAGTGTCTTGCTTACAGAACTCTCAAGCAGGAATCTGAGGCACAATGGCTCTGCATACATAAATGCTATAAAATTAGTGCAGACAGCTGGCAAAGCATTAATTAACAGCAATAATTATTTCAAACCAGAGCTCTGGGGACTCCACAAGAAGTATGAAGTACACTGGTCCTGCTTTCATTTATGCCTCTGACCTGGTTTCTCCACCGTAAATATGAAAAAAAACAACAATCCGTGTCTGAGCCAGGATATCACACAAGCCATGACCAGCAGTCCTTGAGATAACACACACTCTGAGAAGCACAGAAAGCTTTGTTCAACTATGCTCCAGTATCAGAGAGCTGCAAAAATGACTCTATTTTGCATACAGTGCTAGATAATTAATCACAAAGACTATTCTAAAGAATTCAAAATTTTAAAAAAAGATAGTCTCCCCCTTTCTATTGTAGCCTAATTTTAACATATTAGATGATTCATATTGTTCCCTAGATTGTACCCAGGAGTATCACACAAATAGAAGTGCACATAAATGCTAAGCTAATATGTAAATGAGAAATAATCTGAAGATTTATCTATGAACTCCAGCTTCTTTTAGCAAATTAATTCATTGACAGCAGAAGGGTTACTGTCTCTTTGTGAAACATAAGAGGGAAAATGTTGGTTCACAGAAGATTTATTTCCACAATAGACCTAACAGTTCCAATAATTATTATAGTTCACCATGTTGTTCCTGAGTTTGTGCTGAAGATTGCATTCCCTGTTAGCATAAAATATATCTGCAGGGAAAAGACAAGGAGACCAATTTAAAATGTGTAATATTTTCTCCTGAGGATGAACTCTACTTCAGCAGCATCTCCATATGCACAAGATGGAAGTCATAATCTGGAAATTATGTACTAGTAAAGCTCTGGGGAACAAGCAAGGAACAGTTATGTTATGGCAATGGAGAAACTGGCTGGCATCAAAAGTGCCATTTGTGCTATCCTTTCTACAGTTAAAAAAAAAAAAAAAAAAAAGAAAAAAAAAGCAGTCCTTTCTCTTTTGAGCTGGCAATGCCATGGGTTCTATCACCCCAGAGCGAGCCTGAGCCTTCCTGGCACCCTTGGCTCTTGGCTTCCCAGGCACCCACCTGGGGAGATCAGGGGTTTGGGACTGCCCAGGTCTGGGAGGAGGCAGTATGTGCGACCTGGCACACTTGGCTCTGACCTGGGAAGGTGGGTATGAGATCAGGGGTTTGGGAGTGCCCAGGGCTGGGAGGAGGCAGTATGTGCGAAATCACTCAGCCTCCACAGGACTGGGTGTTCTCCCTCTCTCTGTGCAGTCAGCACAGCAGTCCCAGAGCGATATGCCTTGTGCTGCACGGGAACAGGGATGACAGATGCATGGGGACATCCACTGAAGTGGCAGAACCTGCATCTTTTCTGCCTCCATAGGAAGGGACAGAATTTTATGCCTGTCCCTGGCTTTCTGCATCAGAAATATGCCAGCTCCCCTGTGCCTCCACAATTGCTGTGTGTGCTTGGGATGGTGAAGGGGAACAAAATGTTGCCCATTGTTCTCTTTTTGTTTTGTTTTGTGTTGATATTGAACAAGATTTCTTGTGATTAAAAAAACATGAGACTTACTAGTGAGAAAAGGGGCTGAGTGATCAAAACACATTGTACAAAACCGTTTAGCACTGATAAAAAACAACTGAAGTATTTATACAACTTCATATTTAAACTACAGACTTGACTAAGAGATGTAAAGTCACCTTGTGTTCAGAGGGAGTTCTAACCTGAGCTAACGCAGCTCATGTTTCTCTAAGATGCCATTTATTCCTGCTGCTTCCCTTACTCTGTTTCCCCTTTATCCGTTCTGATTTGCTGCCATGTGATTCCAACCAAGGGCTGAAGCAGCACTTCGGTTACACAGCCCAGTGCTGCCGCAGTCCTACGACCCTCCTGCGGCAGATTAAGGAATTACCTCAGTGCCCTGCTTTCCTGCACGGGCGATAACACAGCCCTCATGCTCTGAGAGGTGAGAGTAGCGAACATGCCTTCATTTCTCAGAGCATCTAGGTAGGGCTCCAGAGCTCATGCTGCCACCTGAACAAGCCTGAGACCTTGCACACTAACAGAGTCTTGAGCGTCTTAACCATTTCATTACACGATAATGTAAGGTCTTTTCGGTCAGTTGTGCAGCAACGCCCAGGATGGCGTTTACATTCATAAGCACTTGGTGTTTGTAAATCTACATGCATATAGGGACTTTTTTTTTTCTTTAAGAAGGTAAGGTGAGGTTCCTAGAACTGCTGTGATGTGAGGTTCACAGAGAACAGTTAGGATACACGAGCGTGATAAACACTACCATGACTGAATAATTAAAACGGAATTAGAGGGGCAGATTGGGAACTCACAATTGTAATGGTCTAAAGTGAAACAAGCAGCTTATACTACCGAAGTGCAATATAATTCTAGTTCAGCAAATCATAGAGTGGAAGATATCTATTACTGGGTTTCAGAAGATCATGGCTTGGAAAAAAACCACAAAATATTAGGAAAACCTAGAGCAAACCACACACACACACACAGATTAGTTTCAGCTTTTCCAAACAGCAGACATTTTCGTGCCCCTAAAAATACGCAAAAAAAAAAAAAAAAAAANAGACATTTTCGTGCCCCTAAAAATACTCAAAAAAAAAAAAAAATCATCGAACTACAGTGTTCTTTTTTTCCCCAT
Organism: Calyptomena viridis; assembly: GCA_013390005.1. Lineage (NCBI taxonomy): Eukaryota > Metazoa > Chordata > Aves > Passeriformes > Eurylaimidae > Calyptomena > Calyptomena viridis. The sequence goes on from WEIV01000044.1 coordinate 112,805, forward strand.
GTCCAGAAAACACACTTAATATAGCACAACTCAGACTGTGCTTGGTAAAGGGAAAATCGATCTTCTGATGCAGCCATGAACTATCCCTGACGTTTTTGACTTACATCCACTATCTGTTTCTGGCATGCAAGAGCTCTTTTCTGACACTGTTTCTACACAATGCTTTGTGCTTCAAAAAGTCTTTCGAAAAGACTCCAGGAGCATTACAGCCAAGATTCTTAACCTTTCAATGAGGCAGACCGAGTTACTGTCTACAGACTTGTAAATTGAGAGGTCACACACCTGGTTGGTCCCCAGGGTTAGAAACAGAAACTTAGAACTACACTGTGCTATCCTGTCCTCATCATCAGGCAATACAGCCTCAGGTATAAACCACTCTTGAATCTCTGTTGCAAAAATTTGCACTTATGGACTCCCCGTGTATTTCACAGCTCCATTCTTTCTTTCTGTGAGTAGCTACCTATATAACTTATTCGGATTAAATAAATAAACGTGGAAGAACAAGTCTATTTCTCTAACATGCATAAAACAGACATTATCTGCCAAATGTGTTATGTAGCAGTTGTGCCAACCATATTAACTATCATACAGAGAAAAACAGATCTAATCCATGTCATGCTTATTAATTCTTTGTCATTGCACGAAATATAGTGTATGACTTCTTTAGGGAGTAATCCAATGTTTGTCAGAGTGATTAAGAAAACTCCTACTTATTTTAGTGGGAAACAGACCTTGAATGAAGCAGGGAATATGGTGACTTAAGATATTCAAAAAGGAAAATGCATGAGGGCTGGAAAAAATAAAAGTGGTTTACATATTTTAGTGTAATTCTTCAGACAGATATCAGTCCCAGATGATGCAAAGTAAGGGATAACATAAAACGTCACTTCCAACTATGTAAATCTACTCATTAGTTTACATACTGATGTATGAGAATGTATGTCCCTTATACGTGCCTATATTACCAGGATTTTGCTTTTTATTATCCATACAGCTGCATAATCCTTTTAAAAGTCCTACTAAGCTATTTGGATCCGTAGAATTTTCTGCTGTTGAGTTCCAGATATCTTCATACTGTATCTCGAAAGTAATTTAGACAGTTAAACTAAAACAGGATTTAGAAAACAATAAAATAAGCTGAATCCAATTTTTCAGCGATTGACTTTTCTTTTTTGAGGGGAGGAGGCGGGGGGGAGGACAGATCCTGTATTTTTCTCCATCAAAACTCCCTTTGCATGCTTGGGTAAATGAAATTCCAGGACCCTAATAGCAAATAAATCTGTCAATATCACAGACCTCCAGCTAGTGGGAAATGTTCCTACCTATGCCAATTTAGGTCAGGTAAAGAATCAAGCTGATGCAGTTGTGTTACTTTCTCCTGCTGTGCTTCTCCACAGCAGGAATCTGTAATACTTTTATGCGAACAACCAGTGATTTATTTGCATATTTGAAAGTATTTCTAAATAACAAGAAGCAGACATTGTATACAAAAATACACAATTAAGCTAGAAATTAGTCCTATTATGTATGTTTAGAACAACAATTCAGCTAGTTCTTACCTCGGTTTTCAGTGATTTACCATGTCATTTCTGTCAGCAACAATTTGGCAAACATGCGCAACTCCCCTATTAAATTATGGAAGCAACAGAACCACTGGAAAACAGTGTACAAATTTCTTAACAATGTAGCAAAAACCTCTCGTAACCAAAAAACCCAGACAAAAATATCCCCCCCAAAAGAGACATTTCACATATTTTGAAGTAAAGCGAGCACATACTTTTAATATAAAAATAACTCCCCCGAAGGCATGCTGTCAAGCACAGAAAGATATGAATTGTAGACTTGAACTTTCCCCTCTCAGGCACTGCGGGAGCTTCATACGTGAAATATACTAACACAGCGAACTTCAGAATGATCAACTTTTCAACACCACCTCCTACAACCACGTTCTGGATGTATTTCTAATGTTCTACACAAGTCTGTTCCCTGAAAATGAGCTATATCCAGCATGTCGCATAGCTTCCTTAATTGCTCATTACGAAATTTATTTTTTGTTAGATGGATTTTTTTTCAATCTTCCTTTGTTTGATCCTTAAGCAGGGACTTTATCCGTAGTTTTGTAAAAGTTATGAACAATTTATCCTAGAAATCCTGATCAATAGCAAGCACTCACTGCACTAGCAGTTACAGGATCATAGCACAGACTTTTCTCCCTGCTTGACATCCTGGCTCTCAAGCTGTCAATTAACGAAATTCACGACAAGATTTTTATTTCGTGTTCAGAATAAATATTGCAAAAAGGCTTCGTGAACAGGGAGCGGTACATTAGAGACCACCCTCATGTACAAACTGCAACATGCTGTAGAGAGAACTGTTTGCTGCCGTTCTGAGAGATTTTGGCATCATTTATGCACTGGTTTGGCCAGCTCTGCGGGAAGTTCTGAAGGCACAGTTACACCCTTAACGTGTGCTATATTATTGGCTCGAAGTTTTTATATCAGCTGTCAATTCGCGCGTATTCAAGAAATACAGTGTAGAACTGCTAGTAAAGTATCGTGTAAGGTAAGGTAAGGAGCAAACTGTAAAAAAAAAAGAAAGTAAACAACGGTGAAAAATGATTATTCACAAATATATAAACACGTATACACATTCAGATGTTCCTTAGTCTTAAACTGTTAGCGAAAAATAAACCCTTCAAAAAGCTGCCTTTAAGACCCAAAGACCACCAGAAGATTTTTGTTTTGAAAGTGACTTTAACGAAATCGCTGGGATGATCGCTTGAGGCAAGACGATCACTTAAATCACTTCGGATAATCACCTAAATCATGGCGAGGTGAAGTTCGGGCACTTAAAAAGCACGAAGCTGCCTAAAGCGAATAGTTCCAATGCTATTTGCTTCATTTAAAAACCACAGCGGGAAGGCTGGGGGAAGGCTTAAATTAGTGCTCAGACACCACTCCAGTGGCCGGGAGGCGTCGTTTCATTAGCGGGATGTTTTCTATTAACCGCGTAGGCGCGGTTTACGCTGATTTTCTCCGTGACACACGGAATGACGGATACAAAAGGGGCCGAACCACCCCCTTCGCTGCGCGGCGATCCCCGCATTTCAAATCCAGCCTTAACCCGCTGGTTCCTCTCCCCTCCCTCGACAAGCTGTCCCCGCTCACACCGCCCTCCCCCGGGCTCGCACTCGCTCCCCGCCTGATCGGCACCTCGTTAGCCGCCAGCGGGCGGAGTTGTCACCGCCCCCCCAGTCCGGGGGTTTCTCTCCTGCCTCCCTCCCCTTTAGACCAGCCCCAGCCTGTCCCCGCTCCTGCCCCCACCCCTCCGGGGCGGGCCCGGGCCGCGGGGGCCTCACCGCGCCGGGGGCGGGG
>WEIV01000044.1:121168-156043 GCA_013390005.1 Calyptomena viridis
GCCGTCCGGCCCCAAGCTCCCGCCGCAGCCCCCGGGGCGGATGGTCCGCAGCGGCGGCCCGGGGTGCCCGGCTCCTATCGAACCCTGCCGGTGTGATCCAGGTCTGCATGTCCTGGTGCCCGCCCTGGGACTGCAAATATACACGTGGGGGATAGGTTTCTATTTTATGTGTGTAATTTTAAGTGTAAAAAAAAAGGAAAGTTATCCTCTAAAGAACGTCCTCGAGCCGATGATCTCACTGGTGCTGCTATCTTCTCCAAGCCCCGGGACTGTCACAGCGACCCTCGCCCTCCGGGCCACGGCTGCACGCCGAGCTCCCGCGGGCATCGACACCGCTCCCTCTGGGTCCTGCTCATCTTCTCGTCCCGCTTTCTTGGGGTTTGAGTTTTTGTCCTCAGAGGAACTTGCAGTTCCTTCTTTCAACTGTTTTTCAGTTTGGTTTAGCAGATGGAGCACTCTGAAGCCACTGCGTACAGTTTGTAATTTAAACAATTTTTGAACGGCTAAGAAACATCACGCTACGCCTCTACCCGGCGTGGCAACAACAGAGAGGGGTACAAGGACATGCCGTATCTGTGTGAGCCTCTCGGAGCTGGACTGTGACGGCTCAAAAGTGCTTTTGTATATGGGAGAGCGCTTGAACTCAGTGCTCAGCATTTGGCAATAAGCCTATGAAACAATTAATGTGATGTTTGTATGTAGCAAGGAAAGGATTTTTTTTTTTTTTTTTTTTTTTTTTTTTTTTTTGTGCGGCGGGGTATGGTGGGGAGTGGATTAGAGGGAAGATATTCTGCTTTTGTGACTTGAAAATTTTAAATCAATACTATTTGTCTGATGCTCCAGGACAGTTACTCTGCAGTGACACAAGACAAGAAAAACATTTCCCTTTTTTAAGAAAAGGGTGAAAAGCCACCTTTTCTGACAGAGCAATTTTATGAATGTCTCTGTATCATGTGGCTGTAAGAGAGGGGGGCTGCATGTGTGCAGGAGAGCTTAGCAGGGGGATAAAGAACTGTGGGCATTAGAAAAGCAGTAATTTCTGAGAACCTATGTGGAGTTGCCCCCCCTTTCCGCCCCTAAAATTCTAAACAGACATTCCAAGAAGGAGGAAACAATCCTGATTTGTTTTCATTCGGGGTAGTAAAGCAAGACCCAAACAGAGTTAGAAATATAAACCAACTGAAAGATCTCCCAGCTGTTTAGCTGCTGATTCTAAACAAGCCTGTTCTTTTTTTCTCTCTCTCCCCTCCTAGATCTCCCTGGCTTGTGGTTTCTCTCTAAATAAGGAAGGTTCCCTGGAGAATAACTTGCTGGAATTCACTCCCACAAGAAATGACTTCGTAGTTTGCAAAGTGAAAGGGGCCTTGAGTCGGGGAGAGCTCAGGGAAACAGAGATGGCTCCACAGTCGAGGGGATATATCTGCTATGGTAACGAGGAGAAACAAATGCTATGCTTCAGTGCACAAGTCTGATTACCCACTGGGCTTGGAAAGAATCCCCTCTCCCAACCCCAAATAATCGGAAATAATTGACCCTGTGCAAAATTGGTCCCCATTCCTCTCCTTTCCCAGTGCACTGGTCATTCCCAGGGACTGCACTGGGAGTTAAGCATGCCCTGCGGTGAAATGCATGTGTTTGCTGATGAGCTCGTTAGGGTCACTGCTGAACCGTGGCATTCCCACTCATTTTCTCCCCTCCTCTTACTAATCCTCTGCCCCCAACCCTTTTCCAGTCGTTTTCCAGTATCCCACCTAATTTCTGGTCTATTCTTGGACAACCATTTCTTTTGGTTTTATCCAGGCCACTTTGCATCCTCAGGGTTTTTTATACAGTGCCTCTGGTTTTCTACTCTGCTTTCATAAAAAGTCAGAGAATTGCGACTTTAAAATACTTTCACTGCATAGCTTGTTTGTTTCTATAGTGCGGGCTGTCTGGTGAAAACCCGAAATCCCCCCCTTAAAGCCTCAGCTTTCTCCTTTCCATGAAGTTAAGGAACTGCAGAAGAATGCTGGCCGGAAAACAGCCAGATCCGTGCCGGGGGCGACGAAGCAGGACAAAGTACAACTCGGCTTCTTTCCCACAGTGTCATGTCTGCAAATTCGACAAGGGAAAGTGACTCCCTGGGGCGTAAGGGGGTTGGGGTATAAAACTAACAACAACAAAGCAACTAAGCAATCAAAAAAATAAAAAGAAAAAAGAAAAAAAAAAAAAAGGTTTCCACTCCCCCCACACATCTTGGGTTCTAAGATGTCCTTCCACACAGATGTATTTGTTTGGCTTAGTAGTCTGTGCACAGTGTCTACCTAGTATTAGGTGTTATTTTTTTACCCCGATCAGGGAGCATTATGCAGTGTCGTTAAATGCCGCCCCCAAATCTCATGAGCGGCTTTTCCAAAGCCATGAGAAGTGCAGAGGCGGTTTGAAGTCAAGGGGAATTTCTTGTTAGGAGGCACGAGATGCCTTATATGCATATAAATAGGTGTATGTACGTATATGCATATATATGTGCATGTATATATGTGTGCATGTTTACATGCGTGAATATATGTGAATACATACCGAAAACACACAATGTATGTGGGTGCCTGTGTCTCCGCGTGTTCACACGCGTGAGTACATGGATGTCGCCCATGCCGGGCAGTGCCGGCGAGCGGCCACCGGGGGGCAGCAGACACCGAGCAGCGGCCCCGCACGGGCAGAGCCCCTCCGGCCCCCGCCGCTGCTCCTTCCCGTTTCCAGCAGTTTTCCTTTTCCGAGCAAGTCTGCCGGCCGGTTTTCCGCTGAGACAATGGGTTTGTTTAATACAATGGGAAAGCTGGTGAAAATTTGGCTTAGTAGAAGCTGAATTGCTGAAACGAAATACTTGCAATGTGTTTTCACACCCATGCTCCTATTCCTATTCACCTTAGCAAGAGAGCTAATCTCTCTAAAAAAACCCAAACATTTCTACAGCTTGAAAAATACCAAGACAAATTTTTTAAGTTATTGTAGCTGGCTTGGGAAGATTTTCACATCACTTCCCTCACATAAAACAGTAAGACAATGCTGGAAAAGCCGAGGGCTGTCTGACTGTCCTCTAAAGGCAATTGTGGGGCCTTAAGAAATCCTGGGAAAATATCTGCTTTTAATTTGGGAGAGAGGTTTTAACACTCTGGCAATGGATACACAAACTCGAGCTGGATACATAGTAGAGCATCTTTTCTGTGAATTTTCACTTGCGTTTTCTATCCAGTCCACTTTGTCTGGCTTGATGCTCCTTTGAATTCTCAGCATTGCTCATGTAATGGAGTTTTGAGCCCCCAAATGGCTGCAAAAGGCAAATTTGCCAAGTTGCCTTCTGCTGGCACTTTCATCAGCAACCTGCTCATAAACTCCAGTTGTGAATCTCCAGCAGGTGACTTATCCAACTGTAAGCAAGTGAGAAGCTAAGCAGTCAACCCTAGAATAAACAAAACTCACAGAAAAGATATGTGTCATTTTAACAATTATTTTTGTGCCAAGGCAGGTGAAATAGACCCAAATCTTTTGCCAATGATTTCACAGCACTCTTGCAAAACTGTAGCTCACTAAAGACAAAATAAATTGGTTGGAATTGAAATTGTTTCCTGTAACACTGTAAAACATGGTGAAATGTTTATTTTTCATGTATGTTGCATATTGTAAATGCTGCGCTGGAGAAGGCAGATGCATTCCCAACATTACATTGCCGGGTCCAAGTGATCGTGGAGCTCAGTGGACTCTGTGAATATGTATTGAGTCCATAACCTGTGGCTGAAGGTCCTGATCCCTCTGAGCCTGCAATAGCTGCCGGTGACATGGTAACCGCAGTTCCTGTCATGTCAGTGATAGGGAGATAAAAGGCTATTGAGCCTGGGGATGCTTGGAGCTGAATAGGAGCACTGCAGCAGTTTCTGAGCGAGAGTCTCTATACATGACATTCAAGACAGACTCTTTCTTCTCTTTTTCAAAACAAAGAAACAGATGAAACAGGAAACACTCGGCAAAGAAGCTCAGATACTTTCTCATCCTCCTCCTCCGGGCCTTGATGCACTGCTCTGTGGATGCAAAGGGAGCATGACAAGCATCACTGTAAGCTTGCAGCAAAGAGGCTGATAACACAGGTGATGTGGTGTATGGGCAAAGAAAGGCCTCTGCTCCAGAGGTGCTCTGGCCTTACTCCAGGTGCAATTGATAAACAGTTTTGGATGTTTTGCCTATTGGCAGTACTGTGATCTTTCCAAAGTGTAACATATTTTAGTTTGGACATTGCAAGCCTCATTGTCGACCAGCCAGATGAAATGACTGTTCTGACATTTTGTCTGTGCTGTCATCTACATGCATAAAATATCATCCTGAAAAGCAGACATTTAGTGTTTCATTACCCAGAAAAATAAGCCAGGCTCCCTGCAGAGGTGTGCCCAGTGTGCCTAAGTAGGTATATGCATGACTGTATCCCAAAGGATTTTTTCCTGACATCCCCAATAATTACTTGTACTTCAGGAAGCACTAAGATATAGCAGTTCCAGCAAAGATTCCTGTTACAGGAAATACTAGTGTGAATTGCAGACTCTAATTTAACTCGTGATTATGGTATTATGGTGATTATGGTACTTATGGCTGAGATATCTCATGCCAGACTTGCACTACATGAATGAAGTCAAGGGAAAGGTCCTGATTTAGCCTGTTGGGGAGATCTGTCCCACTGTGTTCTTTATCTGTTTGCCAACATAAAGCCTCTCATGGAATCTTGTGTAGAGTGTTTAGGCAGCTTCTGGATAAACTTTGGGAAAAAGCTTTCATCTGTTTTTTGATAGCATGGTCCTGTTGGTGCATTTTTTTTTCTAGATATTCAGTGAAAAATCAGAGCAAGAGGCAGATGATTATTTTTTGAATGTGGGAAGCCCCTCTCATTATGACCAACTGTGGGATTGTAAACAGAAATTCATTTGGTGTGAAGATTACGAGTTGCAGCTTTCAGAGGCTAAGTAGGAATGAATGCTGTGGTCGATGCAAAAGCTTTGAACTGCAGGAAGGGGTAGCAGAAGGATAAAAAAAGTGTCTTTGGTATTTTTGGTTTGGAAAATAACCAAATCCATGCATTATGGGAGAACCCAGAAAGTTTACTTTCTCATGAGCCTGAACTTTAGAAACGGTTCTCCCTGGGCATGTCAGAACCTTCCATACAGACTCAGGGAAGACTTAGATAGCTTGAGGAGACACTAAGTATGGAAATCATTTTGCAATTGCTGATGAGAATAGGATACTGCAAATGTCAAAGTTTAGCCCCATGCTCTGCACCTTCTTCTTGTCAAGAAAATCTTGGTGACTCAAGGGTGAGAATGCTGCAAGTGCAGCGGATGCAAAGAAAAGCACTGCTTTGCACTTCCTCAGGGGGTCCCTAAAAACGTATCTTTCTTTTATGTCTTTACTGTCTGTTTAGATCTCACCAGTGATATTACATGTCACAAGATATCCTCCTACCCAGTTTCTTTTGTGTGTCCATGAGCAAGGAACAACTAGAATTTGCTTATTATTATACTCATACCATAAATTAAGCAGCAACACGAAACTTCAGAGATGAGCACATTAAAATTGCCCTACATTAAGCATAAGAAGCATAGTCCAGGGACTGATACCATGGCCAGGGCTGGGACATGTCATGTTTGTGATTGAGCTGTGAACTATACTTTCTCTTGGAACTAGTAGTGATGGGGAATGTGTCCCCATCATATACCCACAGAGAGGAAGGTTGAGGTGCTCTGAATGAAAGGAGGTTGAGATCATAGCTTTTCCATTCTGGAATGCACCTTCATGGATTTCTAAAAACGCATGGAGGTCAGAACTGTGCCTGTCTACATACAACCCTGATCTTTTCCTAGGTACATAATTATGAAAGTTGGGGCCTTTTTGTGTGTTCGTGCTTTTTTTTCTCCAGCTATTTTTCATTTTTTAAGGCTTCAAGGACATGAGTCTCCTGGAATGCCAGCTATGCATCTCCCACAGGAAGCCTGCAATAGCCCCCTCCAGGCACCTTGCCCAGCACAAGCTGCAGATTCTCAGGAAGGAGAAGGGACGGGGAAGGCGCTGGAGTGAAGAGTTGTGGAGAAGAAGGAGGGATTTTCGAGAGAAGTGATTTAAGGATTGCTCTGTGTCAGGATGTTTAGCTGAGTGTGAATGTAATTGATTGATGATCACCAGATAAGCAATGTCTAGTGGAATGTTTCACAGGTATGGGCAACATTTTTCATGTAACTCAGAGAAACTGCCTTTCACTGGACAACAAGATTTCTCTATTTCTTTTTCTTTTCTTTCTTCCTTTTCTCCTTCCTTCCATGAATCTGTGAAATTAGTTTTCTGCAAATTGCCTGTTTTTCTGCTTGTTTCCAGAGCTGTTGCTTTTGGGAAACAAGATGGAAGGGTCCATCACTGTGTGCAGACTGCAATGATGCCCCAAGGACTGTGGGTGACTCCCATCCTGTGACTCCATGACCTTCTGCTTCCCCAGAAATTGTCCTTCTTGTAGCAGCAGCTTGGGAGCAGCAGACAGGGTCTAAAAGCATTAACAAATAGTCTCTTTAACCTGTGACTCACTCCCTTCCCCTACCCTTCAGGTCTCTGCTTGAAAGATTTACTCTGCCACTCAGTATTTTTTTATTCAGGCTGATCATCAAGTGCAGTGATCCCTTGAAGAGTGTTTTATTTATTTCCTAAGCAGGCATTCTTCAGCATGGTATAACTTCAACAACCCTCTGACATAAACTTTCAGGCCTAATACAGTGATATATTCACAGGTTTAAGGGCAGAGAAGATTTCCAAACGAGGGGGGCAGGTTACAAAATCATAATTGGAAAAGCCTTTTCCTTTCATGTAAGAACTGGCTGATTTGTGGTTTGGACGCTCTCTCTACATACTGAACAGAGAGCATGGAAAAGGTTTGTTAGGCTTGAGCTTGACTTTCACTCTTCTTGTAGCTTTTGGCAGGGCTGTAGTCCAGGCTGGTCCCTGCTGGCCCTGCTGGCTTGCTCTCTCCAAGGTGTTGACAGAGTTTTTCAGCTGCACCAGAGGCCACAGATCTTGTGTCAGGCTTTGAGATGCATGTCTTGATAAACACATCTGCCTCCAGCAATTGGCAGCTCTCTTTCTGGAAAGGAAAACAAAAAATGGCTTTATGTAAACAGGCTCAGTGGTGTGCTGGGTGTAGCACAGCATGGCTTTGGAGGCATGGCTGAGCTTTTGTCCCTCCTGCCACTGGGCTTTCACTAATGGGGAAGTGACCCCTTGCTGACAGGGCTTTGGCAGGGACTGCATCTTGCCTGGCTGTGGCAGTAGCCCAGCTCCACTGGCTGCCCTCTGCCAGGGTAGAGGAGTTGGCCAAATCACCATGGCTGTCCTGACAGAAAATGTGGTTGCCCCACGATCCACCACGGCTGCCCCAGCCTATTGTAATTAAAATGACCTCTATGGATCTGCTTCCATATAACTTGGCCTTTTAGCCACCATCACTTTGAAATGCTGTCCAGTGGGGGCTGTTTACCCTGTCAGTGTTGAGTTCACTGATATCACCCACAGCCTATGGAAATGGGCATATATAGGTCTTGATGAGGCAACATGACAGCTGGGACAGCAGAAGACAGTCTCAGGGAAGTGCCCTTCTTGCTTCCAATCCCTGCTTCCCTTTGGTGATACCCAGTCATAGAATCATACAAGCATTAGGGTTGGAAAAGACCTCTAAAATCTTTGAGTTCAACCATTAACCCAGCACTGTCAAGTCCATCACTAAACCACACTTCTTTTGAATATTTCCGGGAATGATGACTCCACCACTTCTCTGGGCAGCCTGTTTTAATGCTTGACTATGTTTTCAGTGAAGAAATTTTTTCTAATATCCTAAACCTCCCCTAACACAACTTGAGCTAATTTCCTTTTGTCCTATAGCTTGTTACTTGGGAGAAGAGACAGACTGCCACTGAGTGGTCTGTGTCTGGAAGATGGCTGGGAAAGGGATCATCTCTTGCTGAACATGAGTGCTTTGCAGAAGTATGAATGCACTCTGAAAAAAAAAGCTGCTAGCCACGACTGTGGCTGAGGGAGAATGGGTTTCTCTTAAACAAAAGTAACAGGATTTGATCAGTGCTAGCCCTGACCCAGGAGGATGGTAAGTTCCCCTGTGTGCCTTTGTAAATGGGACCATTTTTATCAGACTAATGCAGATACTGACTGGTGTTTTCATACTGCTATAGCAGCACAATGAGAGTTGCTAAACTCCCTTGCCTGTTTTCTAGGAGAGCACAGAGTGGGAAGCATTTGAAAACCAGTGCAGCTCCTCAGAGCCTGTAATCATCACCTTTTCTTCTGCCATCTCCTGCCTGATCGCTGCTGCAGGCTGCTGTAGGAATGAACCATTTAAATCTCTACTTAGTCACTTCTTGAAGCCATTGAAGATGACTGTTGGGTGCTTTTGGTGCACCAGAGTCTGTCATAATCCCAGTCTGTAAATGCTGTGTTTTTCTCTCTGCAAATGCTTCTGTCAAAGGCCGATAACATTCCTGTTCAACAGACAGTACCAGGTTCGATAGTTGTCTGTTAGGAAAATACATGCTGCTTAAGCTATAGGCACTGAATGAAGCTTGAAAAAAAAATCTGTCGAGTTAAGAAAAGAAAAATCTAGAGCAGATGTTGAAAGTCCCTTCTTTTTATATTTTATCCCCCTCTGAGGGAAGAAAAGGAGGAAAAAACTTTCTGCACCAATGCAGCTTAGAGAAGGAAATGGCTTCCTGGTGGGGGCCTTCCTTTATATCTTGAGACTCCTGAGGTTGTTTGCTGTTCCCTGGTTAGTTATCAGGATAGACGGGGCACAGCAACCATTTTGCAAATGCATTCTCCTCCAGGGCTTTGGGTATTGAACAGAGGTACTGGGGACTTTTACTTTCCCATCTGGGTGCATGTGGCAAACCTCACTTTGCAACTCCACATTTGTAAGGTTTCCTCTGGGGCTCATGATTTTCCTGTTTCTGGAGTGACTGGGGAGCATTAAGCTTGGAGGGCAGGGTGTGTTCGGAATATACTGCTCCTTTTGTATATTCTTCCCTTTCTTAAATCAGAGTTTGATTTAAAACACTGTGGCTTGAACAATTCAGTGCAAGGGAGAAAAATAACACAGTGGGGGGTAAGAACAGAGCGTGGTTTCATTCTCAGTCATACTAATCATCTGCCTTTACAACAGACTGCAATATGTTCAAGGGAGTGATTTATCCCTCAGCAGTGCAAGGTGACTTTAATAGGAGACTCCATCTTTCCATCCAGAAGCCCTCATCCCTCAAATGTCTTTTATTCCTGTCAAATGTATTTTCTTCCTATAAATTTCCTTGCACAAACTATACTTTTGAAGCAATGGGGTTGTGCATCAAGTGCCGTGTAAACCATTGATGGCTTTGCCCATATTTTGGGATAGGAGTGTACGAGAATTGAGGAAATCTGTGTGCCATGGAATGTGAAGAATATTCCCCTCTCCCCATCTACACAATTAGCAAGGTCACTGTGCCTTGTAGGTTTACTTCTTTAAGTGGAAAAACATGTAAGCTCTATCCTATTTTTTTTTTTGGCAGAGGTCTGGTATGGCTGTCATGTGTTGTTACCTGTTTGTCAAAAGAACAACACCAGTGTCGTTCAACAATCCAGATGCAAATAAGAGAAAAGATGCGTGTCCTGGATTGGTAAATGGAGCCTCTGTGTTTGCCGTGACCTCTTTTTCCTCAGCTGATTGTGGATCATAACGATCGCTGCCATTTGGACAGGAATAATTAATGAGATAAGTGTAGGTTAGTGGCTTGTGAGCAGCCAAGGGCAAGGCTGCCTGTCCATTTCAGCTCAGCCTGAACCATGGGGGGCACTTCCTTCCTGAGTCAATAGCGATCCTGTAATGCTAACAAAAGACCCCCATTGATCATTGCCCTCTGGTAATTGCTGCCAGTGTGAGCCTGCCTCTCACAACTTGTTGACATCTCTGGACAATTTGATTCAGCCCCTTTAAAAGGTCTCTGCAAAAGAAGCAGGCTGAGGTCTCTAACAGTGTAGATCAGGAATATAAGGACAAATTAAATTCTTCCCTAAAGATGCCAGGGCAGGGTACACATGTTGTTCCAAGTGCTTTTATGGTGTTATAGATGGTCTCCACATCTAGCTTCAGCGCCACTTTACTTCTGATTTACCTCACTGGGAGATCCAGTCAGCTTCACCTTGGTTCTGTTTCACAGAGATTTGTATTGAGCATGTGCAGAATACCAGATTTGGCTTGAACCAGACACAAACCTAATCAATATTTTTGGGGTAAATTGTACCCTTCTCCAAGCTGAAAGTTATATTCAGCAAGGTCTTTGTTTGAAGGTGTTCTCAGGAGTTTCACTGTGGATTGATTGTCAGGTTATGGAGAGATGGTGTGAGGTCTGTGGTATATATTCTTGCCTTGACATTTACTGTCATGAATTGTCCTGGGCTTATCTGTACCCTACTTATAGACAGAATTTCTAGGCATGTCTAGAGGTTAAAGGCCTTACATTCCAGGAAAATCCTGAGGAATCAAGGCAGAGGCTATAAGAACCTTGGCTTGGAAGAACATTAGTACAAACTGAGATGCTTTGGATAAAACATCCTGGATACCAAGAAGTTATCCAGCAGCTCTGTTGTCTTGCCTCCTTGATGCCATAAAAACTTCTGTTCCTGATACACTCTTCAGGAAAATAAAAGAACAGAGTATTATTTCAAGTGAAATTCACCATGGATTGCTGGAAAAAGAAGACAGAAAGAAAATAAATGCAATGAGAGGCACCCCAGTGCAGCACAGAAGCAAAATGGGGAGGGCCAATTCACTACAACAGCTGCTACATTCAATGACTCAGGGGCCATTCAATGAGAGGGGTGCTGCATGGAAGCATGGCCAAGAAAGAATTGGACACCCAGTCCACACTAGAACTAAGAATAGGTCCATGACATCATTCCAATTTGGGGGATGGAAGATTGGTCACAGAGGAAATGAACCTTGCTCGAAGGTTGTGAGCTGGGTTCTTCATGGAAATTTCACATTTCTGCTTTTTATTCTGGGTTAGCTGGTAATGCAGTCTTACAGTGATTGATGGTCGTCTTGCATCTGATGTGCAGGTTTGATGTTCTAGTAACACCAGATGACACTTTGCCCTTTACAGTATTGTTGAATCAATAAATGTAGACCTTGATTATTAAGTACAGCTGACATTGTCTTGCCAAGGACTCATGTAAAACATTTCTGGGTAAGACTGCGGTTCAGTAATGACAGCTTATAATAAAAGAGAAGCGTAAGGCTGAAGCTTTACCACAGGATATTGGTTTTCTACAGATTCTGGTAGGGTAAGATCAGTGTCTCATCTCGCCAGTGTGGTTAATCAGAGAAACACACTACATGCTGCATGGGGATCTTTTGAAGGATGCTGGAAAACCAAGGAATTTTTTCAGCTGTCAGAGTTCCTGTAGCAATTTTGGGAAGGGATGCCCCAGTACACCTGGCCAGTATCTGCCATTCCCTCCTTCTTGCACTATTGCTTGGTGAACTAGTACCATCTATCCATCAGATGTAGCCCCTTCAAGTGGTAGTGAGAGGAAGACTTGTTAAGGTGTGAGATGTCTTGCTGTGTAATATCTTATGTGGGGTGTTTCTCAACATCCCAAAAATGGCTGTATGTTGTCCCAGCTCCATCCTGGTTATTTCATTTATTTCTGTCCTGTATACCATGGCCTGGCCTCTCTGTTAAACTTTTCTGTTCCCCTGCCTGGCCCACCAGGGCCAGTACCAGTTAAGGCTGGTACTTCACTGTTGTCCAAGAGACCTTCCGGGAGAGATCAGGGTGGACAGAGTAAACAAATGGACTTCAGAGCCTCAAAGGTCTGGTCTGTGAGCATGTTACAGTGGTCCTCTGCAGTAGTTGCACACTGGGAGAGCTGTGGCACACTGACATTCAGCCACAGCCTTTTGAAATAGTCGTCTGAAAACTGCTCAGTATATGGGAACTTTGAGATGAATTCATTAGTGAAGAGCAAGAAGACCCTTTTCTTTCCAAATGACAGTCAAAACTAAATATGAGTCATGTACAGATCATCCTGGTCAGGCTTTCAGATAGCAGATTCCCAGGTCCAAGAAGAGTGCTGCCATGTCAGTCTAGCTCCTCATGCTTCTGTCATACTGCTCAAAATGGTATACCTGAGACTTTGTAAACAATAAGTGGATTTTCCCCCCCTCAAATGCATAACTCCAAAGAAAAGACACTTCTACTTTCTGCATCCTGGCCTGCTATTTCTTTCTTGAGCATTTTCTCTACCTTGTCTGACTGAGTCCTGTTTTTCTTTCCACCTTGCTGACTGACTCAACCATGGCACCACAAGGGTTACTAACTAAATGGTTTGTGGGAAAGATATTTTAACTGGAGGAAGAGATATGAAAACAAACAAGCTCTAGAGTTATTCTTCTGTCTCCTAATTTCCTTAATGTCTTCAACTTAGAGCCAGTGCAAGGTATTATGAGGTAACTCACTCACCTTGTGCAATACATCTTTCCAAAAAAGAAATTCTTCCTCAAATTCTTCATTCACAGAGAATTTTTTTTTCCAAATACGAAAAGAAAATAGTACTTGGGGGACTTGGATGCTACAAGCAGACTAACATTTCCTTAGCAAACAAATAGGAAAATAGGATATAGCCTGGAAACATAGAGTAGGTACTTTTCATAACCAAAAAATGAACTAGTATAAAGCATTTGAAACACAAGAAAACCACAAGAAGCATGTAAACCTTAGTAAAGAAAGAAAAGGAATATCAGCCAATTAAAAAAATATACATTAGCCATTCTTGCAGAGAAGCAAGACCTACAAAAAATGACCTGTGAGTGAGAGGTCCAGGGTGATGTTTGAATCCTTGCTTATTAAAAACAAGCTTTTGGCCTGCAAGTCCTTCAACCCATCCTGGTATGTTTTGAACAGCCTGAAATATCAAAGCCAAGGGAAAAATGAGAAGGGAAACAGAACAGCGAAAACAGGGACAAAGGACTGGGTAAGTGTGAGAGTGGAATTTTGTGTGTATTTCATTCAAGTGGAAGCACTCAGAAAGGGTGTAGAAATATTTACCTGTTTAGACTCCATCATGGAATATGCAAAAAATCATATAGCTCAAAGGCTGACTGGGAATGAACTTGTCCCTAATTTAAATACCTCATTTCTTCCGGTTACTTCAGCTAGCCCAGCCTGTGAGTTTGTTCGCTGCTACAGAGCGAGTTTGGGCAGAAAGGAAGGTTTGTGGAGCTCCGCTCTGTCACAACTGCCCCCACATCCTCCACGCCACCGTTCTCTGTCCCTGTGTGTCATCAGTGGTGGATGGGTTGTTGTTCAAAACTCTGCTCCAGATCACATTATTGTGAAAGGCTTCTGGATGTGGCCAGTCTTCCAGTGCTTGTAAAGCATTGCACCGATTGAACGTATGGAAGAAAATTAGAAAACACCAGTGACATTGTAGGATAACTATTGCATTAAGTGCATTCATATACATATACACTTATCTTCAAACCTCTGAAGCCTGAATCTCCAGAAACGAGTGTTTGGCTTAGAAAGCCAATCATCCAATTGAGTTTCATCAAAGACAATTATCTGGGCAGTTATTTGGGGGATATGTTGGTTCATGGTGCTTGTTATCCAGATGGGACTGGATGTCATTAACCATCAGGGAGTATGAAAAGGAAAGAGCAGAATATGTATTATTCCCAGCATGGTGGCTTTTAACCCCTTGATGAAGGGAACCAGAATTTCCTGAGGCTTAGGAGGTAATTCTGAAGCCAGAGCAAAAGGAGACATACAGTTCATTTTATTTTGAGTTTTATGGGTTGATCTCTGGCATTTCACACAGATGAATTCTACCACATTCTCACATATGCAATAGTTTTTTTCCTACCCAACAAAGGTAAAGCAAAAATGTGCAATTTGCAAGAATGCTAAATGTATATTCAACCAGGATAGAAGACAACTGCTTTCTTCCTTGAAATTATTTAGCATAGTTCAACATTTTATTTTGTTTCCACTTATATTCAGTTCATATATTGCAGTTCAGCTATGTTAGAGATCTCTGCATGTTTATGCTAAGCTTTGAGACTACCAAGGAAACTAGAATTGCCTGTGCCTACTCCCTGTTACCACCTCCATCCACATTCATTTTAAATTGAGCACAGTTTCACAAAAAGCTTCACCTTGGCTCCTCAAACATGCTGAATTGTAGCAAAATGAACCCGACTTTTTGGCTTTGCAACGAAATCTGAAAGCCCAGGCATTTTCTCCTGGTTTCAGCTTTCACAGGGACAGTTCTGTGCAGCTTCAGTCCTTTGAGAAGTGCCAGGCTTCTAATGAAAAGGAGGTGGAATTGCTAGTTGAGGTTTCATAAGCAGGTGGGAGGGAAAGAAAAAGTGAAATTCTGCATTACCCAGAGCTTGTGCTGACAGATGAATTAAAATGTAAATCTAGGCTAAGATTTCCAATACCATGGCATAAAGTTAAGCTCCTGGGTTTCTCCTCAGTCTCTTAAATAAATCCTAATTTTAAGAAACTCTCACTGCCCCAGCATTCCCCTGTAGAAAATTTAAACAGGGTTTTAGGAGCATCTAGTTATAAAAGCCTTGGCCCAGTTTTCTGAATATATGCCACTGTAAATCATAGCATGCTTCACAGTTAAAAAGGGGAAGGAAACCACAGCTTTAAAATTGAATGAAATGCTGTTCTTGTGTTCAAAGTCTTTGCAAAGTGTGAAGAAAATATTCAAATCTACACCAAACCAAAAGCAAGGCTCAAAACAAAATTAATCACTAAAACCAGAGTGTGCTGATGTGTTCAAGAGGGAAAAAAAACCACCCAAAAATGAACACCACAAAAAAACCCCCCAACAAATAAAGACAAAGAAAATAGCCACATTTTCTGGAGTAAATACCTATGTTGAGATTTTTGGGCAAGTCCATTTCTCTGTTAAGGAAAAGGCAGAAAAATAGAGGCCTACTTGAATTTTGGTGCTCTGCGGTGGGGTTTACTGCTTCTCCTGGATGCCTTTTGGGAAGTATAAAACTTATATAAATGTCTGGGATTTGTTTAGTGAACCAATGAAAGTGAGTTGAGTAGTTCTGCTGAAAAGTGCTGCTGCTCATTTGGTCTCTTTTCTTGTCCCAGAATTGCCCTTGAAAATGTGGTCCCTAGCCAGCTATCTCCAGAAATTTCTGCCTGGACATCTTCCATGCCAATGTGAGGCACACAACAAAAAAATGTGAGTGTGCATCTTTGATGAGGCAAAAATGTTTCATGGTCATGTCTTTTCTGAAAATTGCTGAGATGATTTCTGAATTAAGACACAAAAGCAGTTTGGGATGCCTTTTATTTGGCTGGTGAGAAGCTTACCGGAATAAATAACAGGTTTCTTTTTGTATGTTGCCTGGATGTCAAAGAGCCATGCCAAGTGGCTGTGCTGCAGTGGGATTTGGATAAATAACATTTTCTCATCCCACATTCCACTGGGAGGATTGATCCACCAGGGTTTGTTTTGGCAGGAGCTTGCCTATCAAGGAATGTAGAGAGCATGGGAGAACTTCCAGCGGCTAAGGGTGGGCATGGCTTTTGGTATGAAATATTTTGTTAAGTATTTTACTTATTCTAAACATCAAAAACTAAGATTCTTTAAATAGGAGGAAGTAAATAATATCAGGAAAATGCATAAATAATTACTTAGATGTCTTTGGGTATGAGGTCTTGTGGCAGCAGAAACATGACATGACACTTTGCAAGGGGAGAGACCATTGTTTTAAAACAATTAGGCCCATTCCAGCCTATAATTTCCATGGATATTCACATCTAGAGTGGCAGTTACCTCACAAGTGCAAGGAATAGTGTTGCAAAAATGAGGCAGCAAGATAATTCTGCATTTTTTTAAAAGTTAAGAATGTTTTTAAACTAGGCAGTAATCAACCATTCCAGCAACAAATTCTGGAAAAAAGTCTGTGTTGAGTTCTGTAAAGTCACCAAATTCTGCTTCTTGTGAGGCTGGAAAGAGCTGTGACTCTCTGTGCCATTTAATACTTAGAGTTAGGATCTCAGTTTTCACTTTTAATCTGAAACAGCCTTGTGTTTGGTTGCATGTGCCAGCTGCTGTAGGCTGTGCTAGCCAGCAGTGCAAGCCTTCCTGTGCAGGGATGGGAGGGAAAAAACTTTCTGCCTGGGACCACAGGGAGTCTGATGCTGGCTCATCTGGGCGGATGCTTGGAGAGGTGGTGATCAGTAAACAGAAGGTTTGACAGAAGCTCTTCAGTAGGGTGTGCAAAGCCAGTCTAGCTGCATCCTGCCAGGTGAGGTGAAGTCTGAACAGGTACTGTTGTTAGGAAAAACCTTTGCAAGTTGAAAAGGATCTGCTGCTGTCCAAGCCAGGAAGCTGTGCTCAGCTGCTCTGGGCTGGAAGCTGCTCACTGTCGACACATGGTGGAACCTTTACAATGGTTGACTTTACAACATGCAAAAACTGACTCTGCTCATGGGTCATCAGCTCACATTGGCTAATAAAATCCACACGCTACCCACAGGCACTGCTGGTCAACGTGCTTCCTTGCTTATGGCTGCATAAAACGATACCATGCTGCTTGGCACAGATGTACCCAGGGGAATTACATTTAAACTTGTCCATAAAAGATCCATTACTTTACAGCAATATTAAAAGAAACCATTTATGAGTGTTAAATCTTTATTTAAATGTAATCCTTACCATGTGTTGGATGGAAAAAAGCAGCAGCCTGTAATATAAAAAGGTATTCTCAGTATGTGGGGCTTTAAAAGTGTCTCATTTTCTAGATTTTTTGGGGAGGAGAGGGAGGTCTGTTTTGATTGGGGGAAGTCCAATCTCTGCCTGGCCAAACCATGGAAGAAATTGTCTATTTATTTATTTATTTGATCATGCAGAAGCCATGCTTATGTGTCTGAGCTTTGGCATATAGAGGAACTGAAAGAGTGAGCTATTCTGCTCCCCACCTTGAATATTGCCTAATGCAGGGTATATGGTACCATCAGACACTGTGGAAACAGCTGTGCCCTCCACGTATCTCCCTGCTCTGTGGTTTCCTGGTCTGTATGCTGTCATATGTTCACCATACCTGCAACACTGTCTGGTGTTCCTCTAACACCAACCTAACACAGTTTTCTTGTGTTGACAATACTCCATGATGGATTGTTCCAATAGCCACCTTAAGCTCTTGAAAACCTCATGCCAAGGCTGTTAGAGAACACAACCACTTCTCATTTAAGGATTCATGTCAGGCTGAAATCCCACTGTCAGCAGGGGCAGTGGGAGAGCACAGCTGGAGCACCTGGTGTACAGCCCATGTGTGCAATGGTCCTAAGCAGCACGACTTGCCACTGCCATGTCCTACACTGCTGTTAGGAAAAGCATAGACACCCACTATTGCTGGCTTCCTCCTTCCTCTCCAGTTGCTCTGCCTATAGCCTCACTGACATTTTTATAAGACTGGTTTTCACCAGGGAACTCTGTTTTGACACCATCTCTGAAAACTTTCTTCTTTTAGGAAGTTTCAACATATTTGTCAAGAAAAAGAAGAAAAATCAGTCAGACCAAAACCTTTGCTTGAGGAACATTTTTTTTTTAAATGCACCAGCTGCTGGATTTTATAGGAGTTTTTGGTGTGGTTTTTTTTCCTCATTATTTTTTTTCTTAGAGGAAAAACCTGATCTATGTTCTTCTCTTTCTGCTTGTCAAAACTTTCCTCAAAAAAATATTTGATCATCTGTTCTTATGGCTGTGAATGCTACTGGAGGCATCTGACAAGGCCACTACCTAGAGAGACAGAAGAGGGAAGAGCAAGGAAGATTCTTGCAGAGTTTTCCTATTTAAAGCATTGCTTCAGAGGAGTGCAGAGATTTCTTCAGAACCTGTAGTGCAAAATACAGCAGTGGGCATATTTATTTTTTCAAATCTCCAGGACAACTGGGAAGATCTTTTTCTGTTGACCCAAAGAAATCATATGCTATTAATCTAATTCATACTGAAATATTGGTGCATCCAGCTTATCTTAGTATCTCTGTAATTAACCAACTAAAAATCTGTGTAGTTTTTTACTTTTACAGTGTCATTTTTACTTAGCAAGACAAATCTTGACAACATACTAACCATATTTTTTTTCAGCATCCATGTCTGAAGATATTTTTGTTCCTTATGGGAGAATAAAAAAACAAGGCATGCAATATACACTTATTCCAGATAAAACACAGGGTAGAATGCAAAGAAGAACACATATTAATTTTTTATCTGATGTTTATTCTGTAGTGATGCATTTGTGTTTTACTGTTTTCAATGTTTTTCTCGTAGCATTTTTTTTGTTTGCATCTTACAAATGTTATAGGAAATGAAGGGAGCATAGCAGAAAGGGTGAATAAAATTTGTTTATCTGTATATATAATTAGAGGCATAAACATAGATTAAATAAGTAGAAAAGAAAAAATCGTAAACCTTGTTAAGCATTATGCAGGCTAGTACAAAGCATTTCCTAATGAAGGGTTGATAAAACCATTGTTAACTTTTGCTAGGCTAAATTCTTATGCTGGAATAACCATTTGTTACACCGTCGGTGTAGGTGGGTGCAATCTTTGAACTGGGCCTTAAATACAGGGTGGCTCTGCTGAAATTGGTGCTGGTACTTCAGATTAAGACCACAGTAACTGAGATCAGAATCTGATCCACAGCCTTAGCTCATATTGTTCCAAGAGGTGTAAATCTCGATTTTTTTTCTCTGATTTTGTGGGTTCCATCCAATATTCTAGTCACTCTTCCTTTTGCCTTTAGTTGCATGGCAGGTATTCCCATCAACAAGACACAATGGATGTGCTGTAAAATGGCAGAGTGGAGCAGAGATTAAAATTGCTCTTGCGAATACATCCAGTGCCTTCAGAAAGATTAATCTGAGTGAAGTACCTGAAAAGCTGGAAAAGCCTCCCTATACTTTTGAATGCACATATTCATTTGGAGCTGATTGCTGTTCCTCTGGTGCTCTGTAAATCCTTGAGGAATGCAGTTGAGGTCTGGGATCTTCCACAAAGGGATTTAGAGAGGTTGTGAACAGAAAAAAGGAGGATTTGTCTGACTTTTATACATCTGTCAGCTTTAATATATTTTTATACAGAAATTTTTAGTCATACATATATTAATAAAATTGCAGCTTGAGAGAATCCTACGTGAACGAACCAGACCTATTAGTCCTGGCTCTATTCAGTATTCATAAGTTTTTGACAGAAAATTTTGATCAATAATTTTCAGGCCAGAGGTTTGCTCATGAAGTCTTTTCTATTTATTACCTGTGACTGGCCACATAACATGGCTTTGCTTCCTCACTTAGGTAACAAAGATGGGAGAATGATAAGTACAAATAATGAATAATGAATTTTTGTATTCATGCAAAACCAGTGGCCACAAATCTTGACAAAAAGGAGTCACACTGAGATAATGCAACTCCTATTCAAAATGTGCGAGTGGATTTTTTTTGCTTCATGACTCCTGTGTCCTACACAAAACAATCTCCTCCAGGTTTTGGTAGAATTGGTTAATTAAATTTTTATAAATCCAGATGTAGTAGTGAGTGTGATTCAAAGGGACAATACAAATGCTCAGTCCTAAGGCCCTTATAAGTCTTTTAAGTTCCCAGTCTACCCGAGCAGTCAGGAGTATTAGCTGAAGGATAGATTACAGATGCCTTTACGGAAAATGTTGTGACCATTCTGATATTGCTGAGTCAAATTCTTTCTCATCTTTTTCTATCAAACCAATTGTTGATGCAGATCTAAGGGTATTTGCTCTGAGGACTGTAGATTCCATGAGTTTAATATAGATGCACAAATGATGTTTTAATTAAAACTTTCACTAGAACAGTATTTGTGATACTATGTATCATCACTGGCTTTCAGGGGTCAGTTTTCTAATAAGGACAGTGAAACAAAGCAGTAACTGTTGGGGAACTGATCTCAGACACAAGAAGTCTGGGGATTTTTTTTTTAGGAAGTAGAGTGCATCTTGGGACAGACAGTAACAATTTGCAAATGTGTTCCTGTTTTGGCAAAACCGTCACAGAGAAACTTCAGATTCAGTCCAGAATTTCAGGACAAAATGCAAGAGAGAAACCCGGAGCACTCAGTAATCCAGAGGGCTTTTCTGGCACCTTAGAGGGGTGGGGGATCCCATAGCTCAAGCATTTGGGAAAGAGTGTTTCCTGGTTTCTCCCGTGCAGATTCTTGTCTTCTCCTGACTTGAATATAGCCTACATTTAGGTTTTTTAATAGGGCTGAGTGAGATAAAACATACTGGTAGAGTGGGGTTCATTTATTTATTTATTTAGTGCTCTGTAGAGCTTTGGCTTTTCATTTAAAGACTTTTTTCCCCTGAATTGAATATTTTAAAATTAAATTTGACTAATGACCTTTCAGAAAAGTCAGACCATTTGTCATCTTGCATGAGGGAATGTAGCCGGTCAATTTTATTTAGACTTTTTGTTTGTTCCCATGCTGCTTACAGAAACCGTTTGAATCTCATTCCCTTGAGGAGAAAAAAATAAACATATTTTTGATCACTTGTTAATATGACTATCTTCCCGAGATGCAGATATGCTTGGTACATATCTTTCCATGTGTAATTTTGTGTCTCCTGTGATGGAATGGAATATGCTCACTGTACTGACTGCTTCCCAGGATGTCCTCACGAAAGAGGAGGAAAGATTTATTGCACAAAATCATTTGTAGAAATGCTGCCTTTCTAAGGAGATACCCAAGACATTTTTTTTCTTGTTCTTATTGTTGCAGATGATTTGCATAATTGTTGTTATCACATCTGATATACTCTACTGTACATCACCTTGTATGTGGTTTGTGCTATTGAAAGAGAAGAAATGGTGATGCTGAAATTCTGTGGAGTATTTAAGTTGCTGCACATGTATTATTTGACCTTGGGTTACTGTGATTTTTTAGAAAATGGCCAGCAAATCTTGGTATGTAGTGGATAAAGCACTAGCTTTGCTCTTCTAGTATTTTTATTAGAAATTTGGATCATGGTTCAAATCACAACTATAGAACTAAATTAAATGAGCCTGTGTTTTCATCTGAGTCCCCCAACGGACAATAATCCAGATCATAAAATATACCACTTAAACTTTGGCAGTCTTCTGTTCTCAGGAAGCTTTATTGCTTTGTATTACCTTAACTCAAAGATAGTCCTTCCAGGACTCAGTTCAAGCTGAGGTTATTCAAAGAACAAAGTTTGTATTTCTAACTAAATCTGGCCTGTGGATAAATGTGAGCTGTAACAGAGTTACAAAGCAAACTCACATACCTTTCTGCTGTATCTTAATGAAATTTAGCTGTTTGGCAGGAAGGAGTGTCAAATAATTCCCTCTGTATATCCAACATAGAGCCAGAATGAGGTGGGGACTCCTAAGGAAAGTTGGCCCTCAAATCCCTAGAGCCAGAAGCCTTCTGACATCATCATCGATGGCTCAGATATTTTAAAGGAACTCAACTCAATTTGGGATCAATGGATGCAAAAGGTCACAGTTGACAGCCTTTTTTGATCCTTACACCTCTCCTTACCCGCATGTCTGTGGGTCAGAGTGTGGCAGCCTGCTCTGTGCCAGAAGGGTGACAGCTATGGTTTGTGCTCGGCACCTTGGCAGCTGAGCAGCCCACAGGCCACAGGACTTGTGCTGAGGCCAGCTGCGCTGCAAGAATGGGAGCATAAGTGACTAGAACTCCTCTGGGTTTGCACACTGTAACTGGAGTCTCACTTTAGCCCTCAGCATCCTGTGCTGGCTGCATTTGATGTCATGAATGTGGACTATTTTTCATGCTTTGATAATAAAGGTGGCGTCTGGCTTCAAAGGAAATCTGTCTCAGAACGTCCTGCAGCATCGCAGAGATGAATGTGTTATCAATATAGACACCTTTTCCTAATGATTGATCTAAGACATAGTAGTCCTTCCAAAACAAAAGGCATGGTTGCACTGTGACTTAAAATTTGGCATCTTTCCATGCACTTAAGATATAAGGAGAAAAGGTTCATGCAAATGTTGTGGATTGTGGATGGATCCCATCCAGGTGAAATTCCTTCTGGTTATTTTACATGTAACAACAACTGACATTAGAGGCATTTTTTTTACCCTGAAGGTGAAACAGTTTTCATACTGTGGCTTAAAACCAGTCTCAGTTACATAAGTTTAAATCTGTGCCAAATAACTGGTGAGGTCAGTGGAGTTACTGGGGATTTGCACAGGTGTAATTCTGAGCAGAGGTTGGCCCTTTGTGGATATAGAAACGCACTCAATTTATTGCACTATTACACTGCAAGCAGGTGGGCAGGGACATCCACTGGGAAAGGAAAAATACAAGTCCCAACTACAGGTCACTTCATATCCTCTTTCTCAGCCTTGCTTTATTTCCAAATCAAAACTCACAGACAGAACAAATCAACATGAACTCCTGGATAACAACCACTCAAGGCCATTTCAGCTTCAACCTTATGCAAAGCAAAGTGAGGTGTCTTTACTCCTACTATATTCTTTTATACTTTGTCCCCTTCCCCAGCTGTAGTCTGACCTTGATGAGGGCTATGATAGCAGGAAATGGGTAGATCTTTTTATGCTGGCCTCTCATGACATCTTTCTGTATATATGTGGAAGTGAATGACTATAAGTGCAGATGCATACACAGGGGGGGTATTGTACTTGTGATGGCACCTTTGATGATGTAAAATAATTTGTATGCATGTAGCTGTCTGGGTGGGTCCCTACTGAGATAGATACAGTAGGGCCAGAGCTGTAGAGCAGGTTTATTGCTTATAATTTGATAGTGATTTGAGGTTTTGTGCTGCCCACACAGCTTGTAGGGAGTCGCTACTTAACAGTATTTTTAGAAAAGTGCTTTAAGTGAAATGATGAGATAAATTGTAGGAAAGTGATGTATTATAGGAAAGTGGTATACGGAGACCTGAATTGGAGTTTGACTGGCATGTCTGGATAAAGATGCCTGTGGCCAGAATGTTTGTAAAAAAGGGCTAGCAAATCTTTTATGAGAATAAATAATCCTGATTCTGGTTTTATGCTTCCACTGAAATGATGACACCTCCAGCAGATTATAGACTCTTTCTTAAACCATAGTCTTAAATGAAAGCAAGATGCTTTATGTCTTGTCTCATTATCATTCACATTATTGATCATGCCTCTTTGTAGTGTATTTGTTCCCTTGTGGTTCATCCTTTCTGTCTCTCACCTTTACCCACTATGTGTCAGGAAAGATTTTCTTCCTCACAGTACTACAGTTTCTAGATCATTGTATTTCTGCCTTGAACAGCAATAGGCCTCAGTCAGCTACTAAAATGGTGAAAAAAAAGCTTGCAAATTTCCTTTTCCATGCCCTCTTTGATCTAAAATCTCTGTTCATGTATCTGAGACACAACACTGCCAAAAAAATGTGGTGATGTTTACTTGTGTTAAATCCTTTCCTTGCCTTTGTACCAGTCTGCAGCCATCACTCAGAAGCTTCTTTCCTGAGATCAGCACTCTTTGGGGCAGGAATCTAACTTTTCCTAATGTTAGATACCATCATATGTCTCACAATAACACATAACCATTGATGATCCAAATGTGAATAGCGATTACTCCCCAGATCAGTGCTGGATGGATAGACATGCAGATGGAGATCAGTTTTGAAACTTTGATCCCCGACAGTTGGGAGTGACCTTCTGTGCTTTCTGGTGCTGAGAGAAGAACATAATGTACTGCATCATCTTTTGCTCTGCTGGGGCAACTCATGATGCTTTGCTCATGAGGTGCTGGGCAAAGTTTGGAGAAGGCTACATGCTCACACCGCTGTCTGAAAACCAGAAGCCTCAAAAGAATTCCATGGAAAAGTCAAGAAATATGAAATTTCTTTCCAAAACAATTTAAAAAAAGCTTAGGTGTTTATGGGTTTTGTTATTTTGTTTTATAGTTCTTTAATATCTAAGAAGGTAGTTCTTCTTAGCAAGTTTTAGATTAAGAATCACGTTTTAGGTCTTAAAAATCAGTTAAAAGATGGAAAAATTTTCACATCTGTGCAGAATTGACCTAGCTATTTTTTGTCCCTACGAGTGAAATATCTGATGCCACCCTCCCCCTGTGTACATAGAGTGGACTACACCAAGTGTTTGGTTAGCTTATCAAGTTACAAGAATTATTCTGGTGCTCAAGGAAAAACTGTCCTATTTGCTCACAAATCAGGTCAATCTTGCACGAGGGTTCTTAAAAATTATCAATCCACTAGACTGAAATCTTCCTTAATTAACTTAATTGTAGATGATTTGTTAGTGTCATGAATTATCTGGATCTATTGTCTTTAAAATTTGTAACGGGAGTGAGATGCTGTATAAGCTTCTTAGGTTATGGGTTTGAATTAATCATCTTCTACCAAAAGTACATGAATTCTATAGATGTAGAGTTAAAGCTGGTGATAAAAGAGATGCAGATTATTTAAAATAGAAAAGACCTTTCCATTTTTCTCCAATCATTAGTTTCAAAAGTTCTAACAAAGCAGTTCAAGGTTTATACCCACCTTTCCTACAACTTGTTAAAATTGTACTTTTCTTTTGTACTTTTTTGTCTCTTGCATTTCCTCTCTTCTGCTAGTTTTCAAGAGAAGATGGGAGAAAACATAGTGAAGGAAAGAAAAGTGGAGTGGAAAAATGAGAGAATAAAAGCCAAGTGAAGGCAGTAAGGAAGGAAGGAAAAAGAGGTAAGGAAGGTAAAAATTGTCCGAGACACATTTTTGAAAACTATTTGAAGTAAAGTTTAGCTGCTTGCCATCCCCCCCTCCCCTTTCCTGCCCCATTTTCCTTCCATTGTGGCCTTCTGGGGAAGGAGAGACAGGTTTTTTCCCTGTGAGCAGATAACAAGATGAAGGTGATGCTTCTACATGGCTAGTCCCAGTTGAGCAGAACTGAGCTGTTAAAACTGCCAACACATGAGCAGAGTGACTTGGGAAGTGCTATGGACAACAACTAGGGACTGGGCAAGGACTTTTAGTGACTTCTGGCAGGAGGTAGCTACTATGAAAAACACCTAAGTTTAGAAACTGAGAGGTGTCAGGGTGTTTCATAAAAATTCTGTTGTGCATGCAGAGAGAGGATGGGCTGCTGACTGCTTTAGGTCAGAGCAACATATGATACTGATGGTTCAGGTATGTGCGTAGTTTTTCCTAATCCATACTTGCAAAA
Organism: Calyptomena viridis; assembly: GCA_013390005.1. Taxonomy (NCBI): domain Eukaryota; kingdom Metazoa; phylum Chordata; class Aves; order Passeriformes; family Eurylaimidae; genus Calyptomena; species Calyptomena viridis. Next base: position 146,492 of record WEIV01000044.1, read on the forward strand.
CAGTATCCCATGTCAAAGGTTAGAATTTGGCTTACTTTGGAAAACAATTTCCCCACTACAAACTCCTGCCCCATGCAGGGCTACCAAATGCAGTTCAGGGGTTTTTTTTTAATTCAGTGGAATACCAACAAAATGCAAAAATGCTGAAACCAGGGCACAGCATCAGAAAAGCAAAACTGTTGGGCCCCTCAACAACCAAGTGAAAGCCAGGATCCCAAGGCAGAAGGAGGTATGCCCTTGGACAGAGACAGAGGGTATAAAGGTTGGAAATGTGCTCCACTGCTGTGGCTCACTGACGCCTCCCTCAGTGCAGCGATATGTACTTGTCTTCTGTAAACATCTCTCAGGAAGCTCATTTGAAAGTGGCCTGCCAAGACCTCAGCTGTTTCATCCCAACACCTTCACTGTGTGTCCAGTGTGGGGTTGAAGCTAACACATCAATGACACACATTAACTAATAACCCCATCTGACTTCATGTGTTTGGTTTACAGGTTTCACTACAGATTTTATTAGCCTGTGATTCAAATCCCAACCCTGCCGCAGTTGCCAGCTTGTCCAGATGCTTGCAAATGATAATAAATTAGAAATACTTAATTCTAAAGATATTTAGTATTATGTGAGGATAGAGATGTCCAAGCTGGAACCCTGTGCCATGTGTGCCTTTACTCTGAGCTCATTGTGGAATGTTTGCCGAAAATTTATTTTATTTTATTATTTTATGGTTTATTTTTTAATTTATTTTTAACTTACTTTATTTTAGTGGTCTCACAGGTTGGAGAGAGACTCAACCTGGAGCATTTCCATTCAGTTCTGCTTGCAGCACTTCATGCTTCTAAGTATAAACATCAGAAGGACTGCTAGACCCATTGCATAAGGCAGGATACTGGGACTGACCACAGCAGTCTTCAGATAGTGAGATGGATTCCTCTGTGTGTCTGACAAGGTTTTGCTGCAGCCATTCCTACATGTCATGTATAAACCTCTGCCTGTTTAGGAGAGATTTTTAAAGCTTTTGTTAAATACAAGCAAGAGTAGTGTTCACCCTTGGGTATAACATTGCTTGGTACAGCTAAAGTTGCCTAAGAAGCTCTGCAGATTTCTATTGAAAAATACTTCTGTTGAGTTTTATATTCAAAAGGTTGTGGCAGTCTATGACAGAGATGTGGCTGTTTATAGTAGGGTAGCTTAACCAAACATGTTCAGTAATTGTCAGGATTGTAGCTGACAGAGACACTGGAAAAGGAAAAACCGTATATAGACATAAGCCTTTATCTTGGACAGGAGTTTGGAAGCAGACCATGTAAGGGCACTGTGTGAACACAGTGGGACCAGAGATCTAATTGGAGCAGAAGGCACGTGCACCACTTGTAGACTGTTGATTGGTTAGAGTTATCCAACAGGAATAAACACATAGAAAAATAAACCATTATTAACTATAAAAATAATGCTGTATCACAATAAAACAATTCTCTTTCTCAAGGCAAGAGGGTCCGTGTTTTTCTTGCCTGTCACAGAAGGGATTCATTTACACCATATTCTTCCCCAGGGATTGGATTTGTAGAGTCAGGCAGTTCCATATCCTCATTTCAGAACCCTGAGTACGCAAGAAATACAGGGAGTGTAAAACTGGGCTTGTGGGTTATCAACACATAATACAGATAAATCCCTCCTCCATTTAAAGCTCTGCAAGGCAGGGAAGGGGTTAAGGCACCAACATCTGGGAAACAGCTGGTGGATTGGGAAGAAGAGTGCAGAAACTGGGAATTAGAGCAAGGCTGCAGGGGTGCCTCTGAGATGTTTGGGACTGATTCATCAGAGCGCAGCCAACCCTGACTGCGGGCAGGTCCTGGATGGAGCAAGGGTGATATTTATCAGGGCTGAGATGGGAAATGGTGCCCAGGAGCCCAGTTGTGGCATCTTGGTCAGTGCAGATAAAATAGCAAAGCTGAGGGAGCAGTTGGCAGGGTAAAGTTAGCAAAGTTGATGTTTGTTATAATGCAACACCAGTGTTTGATTCTTAGGCTTGAGAAAATGTCCTAGTATACTTATTAGAGTCAATCCCATTTCAGTGCTGAGGTATAAAACTCTGGGATTGGACAAAACAGTTTGAACCTTGTATTCTTGTATCATTGTGAATTCCCTGATCTCTCAGGAAGGACCTATCTGTTTCCAAGGCATTAATTAAAAAATTTATGTGGCTCTGTTACCATCAGCAGTGGCTCTTAAGCTTTGTTTTATGACAGTGATAGTCTGAGTCGCTGACAGGCTGGTGAAACCGTTGAGGTTTGCAGCCCCCCCTTGTCCACAAGTGTGTTGTCAGGTTCAGGACAGAGGCAATCTCTTAACCACTCAAAGCCCATTAGAAGCCACTCAGCTAAACAGATATCTTATAAGTCCTCTCACTATCTATAACTTGGGTTTTTTGGTTGTAGTTCCCTAGAGTGTTTGGCTACCTGCAGCATGTGTGAAGTGACACAGGCTCCAGGACCATTTCTTACAAGGGATGCATCTCTTGTTCTTGGGCAGGTTACTCATGCTGGAGACTTTTTTTCTGGTTACTTATTTTTACCTTTCCCTACCACAGTGGAGTTTACTCCTACCCAGTAAATTGATAGTGTGAGACCACTTGTTTCGAGAGCTACTTTTCTGTATTTAAAGATGACTACTAGGCATTTTGGTAACTTAGTCTCTGTTTTGGAATGTTTGCATCTGGTTGCAATGCCTATGCATGCATGCAAAAACTTGTGGTTCAGCCAAAGTCTCTGCTCCTTGCTGCTGCTCTATGCTTTCTGGGACACTTGAGGTGTCTGCAGTGTAAGAACACAAATGTGCACAAAGCGGTACATGGTGTGGAAAACACGAGGATTTTCAAAGGAATGGCTTCTGTAATCTACTTACAAGTTAGAAAACAGGTGAGCCTCCAATTCTAGTAAACTGCTTGCTGATGTTTCTGGTTTTATTATATACTTATATATTTTTCAGAAACAGAGGCCCCCCAAAAAACTTTAAAAGGAGCTCTGTCAATTTGTTGTTTCAGGTCATTAGGTAAGTATGTTTTCTAGTGAGAAGGTTCATGGAGACTGGTCTGGTAAACCTCCAGCCCATTTGGAAATGGACAGACGAGCAAAGCCATGTGTAGCAAAGTCTGGGACCATGGTGTTCCTCATGGATAACATAGACTGTTACCTCTGGGACTTTTCACAAGGTTGAGCACAATAAGAATTGCACTGTTTGGCCACAAATGGCTAATACTGTAAATTCAAAAAATGCAGACTCCATTTGAGCTTCTTTAATAAAATATTTGAGTTCTGTTAAACAGAGAATGCTTTCTAAAGAATGCAGAGTGTGGAGGGTCTCTTCCAGTCAGGCTGGAGACGTGCTGGGATGGGGTTGGCAGTGCAGAAGACCAGGTGCAAGAACTCGGAGCTCATAAACAACCTTCACCTTTAGCCTGCAGGCACATCTCGTCAGGAACAGCAAGTACAGAGTCCAGACTCCAGCCTCACCGTGCATAGGGGATTTGAGTGCAGAGACTGAAGCTGGAAGAAAGGCTATGCCAAGCACTTCTCCAGTATTCAGCAGTAGGAAAATGTTGTTCATATCATTAAGAAGTGTGTGTATACTTTCTAAAGGGTTTGGTTGAGAAAGAAACCAGAAGGCACCAAACATGTTTATACAAAGCCATTCCCTGAGTTAAGAGATGTCAGATATAAATTGTCATTGTTTACACTTTGAAACATGAGAGGAAATAACCTTTGGTTTAACTTTTTGGCAGGCCAAGGTATATAGCCTGTCCTGAGGGATTTTTGCAGCTCAAAAGGAGGAGCTGTTCTGAGACAGAGAGACTTTTCAGGGGACATCAGCTGGGCATGGCACGGTGCTGACTGCGCTGGCCAAGTTGTGCTGCTCTGGAGTAGAACTTGTTATTGCTGTCATTGTGCTATGGCTGCTGTGGGCACCGTTGATGCACACTAGGTCTGTGCATTGGTACCTTCTCCTGCACAGTCCTGCCTGCCCAGGGGCATGTGTGGGCAGCAGGCAGCTGCTGGCAGCTCCTCTGTGTGCCCAAGGACAGCCAGGCAGGCTGCTGCCCCGGCAGCAGCACACAGCTGAGCCCCTGTCACACTGCCCTGGGCTGTGAGCTCACCCCACGGCAGGGAATGCTGACCAAACCAGTGTGTTGGCTTACAGATGGTTACAGTTAAAGAAAATAAAGTTATTTAACACAGACTCCGTCAAGGTGTTCACATTCTTTCAAGACCCAAATACACTGCAGAAATACACTTAACCACCTGAATTCATATGGGGAGGAGACAGTAGGTACTTAAACTTGCCCCTCTGAAGGTAGTTTCCAGGGCCAGACAGGATTACCCAGTTTATGTTCAATGCCCCCTTGTAGCCCTGTTTACTCTGCTTCTGATTTAAGTTGTATTAGAGGTTAAACCAGCCTGTCAGTGAACATGCAATGTTTGTCATACAATCTATCTCTGTTTTTTTGCAGTTCAGTACAGGAAACAATGAATTCTTAGGATGTAATGTGTGTGTGTGAGTTTTTTGGTTTTTGGGGCCCCCCCCTCCGATTGTTCTGAAAATATAGCACATTTTGTTGATGCGATTTTTATGTATGACCATTTTTATTAGACATGGTTATGAAGATTTTCGTGTTTTGTTCTCTGCTCTGCGTTCTCCAACTCCTCTTTAAAAGAAGATGGTACCACAGCCTGTTCATCTGCTCATCTGCCAGGCCATCTGCAGTAACTGCTGAACCTGCTGGCTGTTTTTAACATCACTAGACAGAGCAGTCATGGTCTCAGATATGAGCTCTTAAACCCTGGAAAGCTAATAGATGTGCAAAGAGAGAAAAACAGTTCAGGGAAGAAAATCTGTAGGGTGTGTTCAAACATTTACTCTTGTTTAATGTTCCAGCTCACCAAACCTACACATGTATGGGCTGCTCAGCTCAGTTTTAGCCAGCCATTTGTTCAGGTTTTAATGAGAGGTGAGCTGATGGCACAGATCCATAGGGAAGGGGAGAAAAGAGAAGAAAAGGGAAAGGAAAGGAGAACAGTGGTAAGAATAAAACCAAAGACCTGGAGTTCCTGCAAAGCAGAATGCATGACTGTAGAGAAGCCAGCTTTGTTAATTTTATTGTCTTTTTCCGTTTTTACCCAGAAAGAGCTGATGCATTGCAAGGGGAAAGGACTGTAGGAGTAAGATAAGAATAATTGTCAATCCAGAGTTGAAACAGTCACTATTTTAATCTCTCTAGAGAAAAAAAAGTGTCAAAGTGAAGATTCTGCTCAACGGTGAACAGTCATTTTTCTGTGAATGTATCAAAACTTAATTAGCTCTTGTAGAAGCTTTGGTATTGATGCAGGGCAATGAGAAAGCATAAGACATAAACCAAGAATATTTGTAAAAATTCTATTAAAGATTTCTGTTTTCAAGAAGTGGCGGATTAACTAACAAAACAATCAGTTTTATTGGAGAAATTGGTTAGAAAAGTGTGTTGTCTGGCTTACCTCCAACACCAATAATATTATTAACAGCAGCCACGGAATTAATGCCAAATTACAACAACAGTATGAACTCTGAGTGACAGAAATGGCCTTCTGCCAGGAAAGGTAAGTATGAATGCACAGGGAACATTTTCTTTTTGGTTTTGTATTTACACTTGACATTAAGAAGCCACCTAAGGGCTGTTAACATCTGAGGTGGTATAAATCTAAACAGGTAGAGGACAGAACAGATTTTAAAAGTATTTCCCAGCAATTAATCTTGAACACACAGCTATCAAGTATTACTACTCTTGGAGTGCAGCATCACAAAATAAATTACTATTCCATATTTTTATTAGCATTTCCTTAGAAATAAAATCCAAAATGGTTGTCTAAACATATTTTTAAAAGTTTCTGAAGGTAGATTTTAGGCAAGAGAGATTTTTGTTTAGTTTGTAAAAGGGCTAGGATTTGAGACCTCTGAGGCATTTCTTTTTCTAGCAGTGAAGATCCTGCTCCCCTCCTGTTGAGCCCTTTTTAAAAATTTTCCATATATACCCGAGATCCCAGTAAGGCTCTTTCTTGAGGAGGGTACTGGTCGCTGTGAGGAAAGGAGTTGAAATGCAGCCATGAATAATAAATGTTTGGGAAATATTTTTGCTTGATGGCTGAAACTTTACCAATGTGCTTAACACCATAGATCAGATCTTAGCTGCCATAAGTTGCCTTCTGCAGAGCTACTTTACTTCACATCAGGTGAGGATCTGGCCCCATATGTTTGATTTAATGACAACTCCAGTTCAGTGTGAAAGCAAATTATGATGTATGGCTACTTTCCAGAGGTTAGCTGGACCAGTCCAGCAGGAGACGCCCAGACTGTCTCTGATCTCACTTATTCAAGTTAAAGACTATGAAAATAGTCATGGTTGTGGGAAATGAACACACTGTGTTGCACGTATACACTTCTAATTTCACTATAAATACATTTTCTGGAGCGACCATGCTTACTTGGAAAATTCTGAATATAGTTCATGATTCTGATATTGAGTGATTTTTTTTCCCTTTCTAGGGGTAGTGTTTTTGTTCCTCACTTTTTCTTTTCATTGGATTGTAAAAAAAGACTGTAGAAGATGCTAATTTCAGGGAGGTACGGCACTAAATATAGTTCTTTATAGAAGTTTTCTAAGCACCTCTCCAGTCATCCAGTTTTTTTAATGGTTAATCTTTTTTTCCTGATTGATATAAAGTTTACTCTGTAATTCTATTTTAGATGTAGAAATAGTAGAAATTTGTGAACAAGAATAATGAAGATTGGTTCTGATAAAATAAAAAATCTTAGGATATGTTGCTCAAAAGCTTAGGTTCCAGGTTCACTTTAAAAATACTGGTGCAGATTCTGCAATGAGATGAGCTGAAGCCCACTTCTGTTGACAGATCAGGCCAGATCTGCAGGCTGCTAGGGAAGAGTCACTACTATTTTTAATCACTTTTATGGGTTGGTAAAAATGTTTCTGTTTCAGATGTTGACAAAAATTTTGTCAACAGAATACTGACAACCTAACCCCCATCAACAAATGGGACGTATTTTTGTGAAGATGAGTTCCTCAAAGTGCTCAGTTGGAGGCACATGCAACATCATGAACACAGATGGGATAATGGAGGGGTGGTCATTGTTTCTGCCATAAAGCCTAGAAAAAAATTCAACGTATAACAAAATCTACCAATCAAACAAATCAATCCTGGAATCTTTATTTCTATATTTGCTATATGGTATAGCAAATTTGTGATAATATATTTGCATTTTAACTATAGCAAATCTTTTCAACTAAACTCCACTAAATAAATGGGCAACTCTGCCCTCAATATATTTGTGTTCTGAACACAATCAGAGGTGTTGGTGCCATAAGAGTGGTTTTTTTCTGACTATAAGAGAACAGAAAGTGCAAAGTATCATACAAGAGAGCTTTCCTTGGGCTTTCCAGACTTCTTGGGTGGAAACATCAGAAGGTTTTGATAGGATCTGGCTTATAGTGGCACTCCCAAACACTTTTCCAGCTCAATTCCGGTTTTCAAACCATCTGAGGTTTGCCCATTGCTAATATGTTTAATCTTATCTAATCTGTTTTTTATTTAAACAGGGATTAATTGCATTTCTTTTTTCTTCGGTGACTTGATGTTAATCACATGCAGCACGTTTCTTAGGATCAGTTACACGAATGCCTGAGTTGCTACCTTAGATGATGAAAAACATATGGGAGAGGAAGTGTAGCAAACGGGAAAGGGAAAAAGAGGCAGATGGCTGTTTGAGGCCTTAGTTGTTGTGGCAGGAGCACTTTCCAAATGGCTCTGTGGGTTTCTCTCTCTGATTAGGATTTCTAAGTGGTTTTCTTCTACCTTATTCCTGCAGTTCTGGTGTTGCAAAATTCCTGAAAGCCTAAAATAACCCAAAATTGTCTTTATCAAGCTAAACCTGGGTAGTTGGCAAGTTTATACTCAAACCATATTAATTCTGTTGCAGAAGGCTTCCTGCATATCTTAGCACTGAAAAATTCCTAAGATGTGAAGCAGGCATGTGACATTGTAAGATGAAAGCAAATGCAGAAAAAGAAAGTAAGAGAGACTGTAATATTAGCACAAGCAGAGTGGAAATTGGGACCAAGATGATGCTGTGAAGCCCACTCCTGTCCTCTAGATTGGGCTGTCCAAGACACATATGTGACATATATGCTGTTAAACATAAAGGCAAAGTGTCCATCAAGTTGGGACACCCACAAATTGGACTGTAAAAAACAGGCCTTTGTGCTTGTCAAGAGACCTCAACATAGCCCCAAACTGAGCAGTGTTGAAATGTCTTCAGTTTTTTATTGAACCTAACTTTCCCAGTGACTAAGGAAAATGACTTTAAACATTTATCTCAATGTGGATCTGTATTAGGTTTCTAGAGTGTCCACAGAGAGAACTAAAAACTGTACATGACAGACGGGGTTTTCATATGCTGCCTTAGGAGTGGTCCATCTGTGCTCCAGGGTTCACTGACTGTCAATGGAATACCTTTGGTCTAGAGGAAGTCTCAGTCCTAGTAGAGCCAATGACAAAGTTATGAGTTTCATAGCAGTCAGAAATGAAACCTCAGCAACTCTTGTTCTGTTCAAGAAGAAAAGGAAAATCTTTCATTTCAGGACTGGATGGGAGGCTCAGTAATGCAGACAGATTGTCTTGTAGCAATGCCAAAAATATCACCTGTATTTTACCAGAATAAGTAAAGGGACTTCAACAGCTCTGTTTCTGAAGAGTGGTATATTAATTCAGGGGTTAAACTTATATAAACACCATAAAAATGCACAGCATCAGCTCAACTGTGTATGGCCTCCTTTAAAGAGATGCTGTGGGAAAATCAAAGTACCCTTCACATAACTGCCAGTTAAAAGGTTAACAAAATGTCCAGCTTTGCCCAGTGTCTAAAATCTGATCAGAACTGATCAGTTTTCATTATATTTAAAACCAATGTTATCATTATGTCCAGAGTCTACCTTACTTGGAGTGTATTTGCTGTCTTACAAAGCCTTAAAGAGTCTGGTTGACATGTCTTAGTTCATGTATAGCCTTGAGTATGCAACATACTTAGGTCACACTGGGCATAGTTAAGTATATTTTTCTGTATGTTACTTTAGTGGAAAACTAAACTGAGGCTTAACTGCAAGAAGGGGCATTTCAGCATGTCAGCATATTCATATCGACTGTAGCTCTTGAATAAGTCAGCAGGAATAAGCACTTAGAAAAACTCTCTTAAAGTAACCTCTGGTATAAAGTGTGTATAACAACATTTATTTAACTCTCACAGGAGTTTGTNAAAAAGGCAATGCAGCACATCCAACAGCACATCCAACAGAAATACCACATCAAATATGTGAGAGGACAGTAATCTGTGAACTTTGTGATCTTTTACAGCGGACCAGATCCAATTCATATGGTCCACTTAAAAGCCAAACAAAGCTAAAAGTTTAATTGAGACTGGCCAGAGGAAGGGAAAACATCAGAAGCAAACAGCTGCAA
>WEIV01000046.1:16477-36056 GCA_013390005.1 Calyptomena viridis
GGGACGGGCGCACCTGGGCCCGGGGCGGGGCCGCGGCCGCCGCCGAAAGGGCGGGATTTGCCGGGCAGTCGAAGCAAAAGGAAACCGATTTCGGCAAGTTCTGCGTTGTGGTCGGAGTAGCGAAGCGATTCGCCCTGTCGCTGTGCCGGGCGGGAGCCGTGGCACCGGACGGAGCTGGAGGGGTCGGGCCGCCGCCTCGGCAGCAGCTGGGGCGAGATCAGCTTTAGCTCGTCCCGAGACCTGTGTGGGGTGAGATGCCAGAACCAATTAACCTCATGGCCAAATCCAGGGAAATTAGATTTCCTTAATTCTGATTCTCACTAAATTGTTTGATTGTCATGACAGACAACTCTTGGCAATTGGTTTTTTCCTGCCAACGACGTCTTGTTGTCCATGAAACCAGGCGCTGCTCAGTTTTGGCCTAGTAATGACCCACTGAACACTGTCCCTTTTACTTGTGCTGTGCACAGCAAGGCTCGATGCTTAATGGTCTTATAACTGAATTTTTGTGCCATCTATAACTTAATGCCTGGTTAAGATCATGACCTGAGTCATATTCAAAACTCCAGTATGTGTGAGGCTTTTCTGGCTTATCTCCACATGGGATTGGAATTCCAAGGCATAGTAACTGAAAGACAAGAGAGAACAGTCATTACATTTTGAGGCAGAACTGCCTCCCTAAATGGCAACACAAAGAATCCATAAGGATGAAGATCTAAAAGCAGCTGCAGTCAAGGCATTATGAGAGTGAAGGGAACTAAGAGCACTTGCTGGTCTTAAGTAATTGGATTATTGAGATTTCAACTAGACAGAAAATTGAATCTCTAGTTCTGGTTAGTTCAGCTTAGGAGTGAGAGAGGAACAGAAAGATAAAGCTAGACAACACAAAGAAGAGGCCCACACTGTATAATACCTTTTCTGTCTGACTAAAGAGCCTGGTGAACAGAAAAAAATGGGACCATGAAGTTTCTAAACTGCAGCTCTCATGACGCACCCCAGCTGCATTTCTAAATCAAAACATTTTCTCTGTCCCATCCTCTGTCATAAAAGAACACAGGAAAAAAACATTTCCAGTACAAACCAATGCCAGTAATATGCAGTGTTGGCATGTTACATTTCTCCCTTGTTGTGGTTAGTCTTTTAGTGATAGTTCAGTGTGATAGGTTAGGCAAGAGAAGGCTGCACTGAAATTTTGAAGGCTTTCTGCTGAGAAAGTTTAGATGCATGAAAATTAATAATAGTTGAGTGTTTAAAAAAGGCAGGTTATGTATTTACTCATTGTTTCCAGGCTAATTTTAATTTCCTTGGTTAAGTTGTGGCCCTGTGTGAATACTTGTTCCTGTGTAGAGAATGACAGAAACAAGCAGCTGATCATGGAGAAGGCTGTGAAACTGCCTTTGTCTTTGGCAGGGCAGTGCTGGCTTAAAGTTACCTTGTAGCTATGGCTCTAGAGCAGAAACTGTACCACGGTCCTGATCATCTTTTCATCTGTTCATGTACAATTCTATTTACTTCAACAGGAGGTTTATTTGTAGAACTGACTGGACAATTAGGTCTTGAATGTACAGGGAGCTTTGCTTACATCAACAGGATTATAAATTCAACATATCTGGAGTCAGGAAGGAATTTCCCTCATGAGCATAATGTCAGCACCATAATCAAGGCAAGGGAACAATCTCCTAGCATACAGAGAGGGAATTGTGTTAGGGTAAGGTGGGTGTATGCTACACACTCAATTTCATTCAATTCTAATGGACCCATATCTTGGGACTGTGTTCTTCCAGGGTTTTGTTGTTTTCTTCCTCCCCTACCCCCCAAGAGTCACTCAGAGCATTTTCATGCCGAAGTGCAAAAAATCACTGAGACTCTCTGTGTATAGAGGTTTACCATGTGCAATTAACTGACTGGAGAGTAAATTCAGGTCAGCAGAGGCTAAATATATTTCAGAAAAAAAAACAATCAAACAAAAAACCCCATCAANGCATAATACTATGCAAAACAATCAAACAAAAAAACCCATCAAACAAAACTATAAAAGCCAACACCTTATTTCTCAGACTCAAGAGAACTCCCTGAGAACACAAATAGTAAGTGAAATTTTTAAAAAATTACAGAAATAATTTCAGGTATGTGGTTGTTAAGAATGGATCCACTCTGATTATTTGAATCCATTAATTTCAGTGAAATTCTCCATCTTTATTTAAATATGTCTTATTGTGTGTGGCTTCACTTTTTCAAAGAGAAATGGTGAGTCAAGAGAGAACACAGACTAAATAGCAAAAGGCAGCATTTGTAAAATCAGTGTACAACATAAAGGAGGACTAAGGCAGAATGTGTTTGATGCTGTCTGTGTCTCTCTGAACACTACATGGGAACAGGTGTCTGGTTTGTTGCCAGGATTACCATAGAGCTCATTCACTCTGGGGAAGGCTGCTGTGAGATTCAGATGACATGACCTACACAGGAAGGAGGGACAATAGCAGAGTTAGGTGAACTTAGGTGCAAGCATCAGGAGAGAAGAAGAATTAAATTTCAAATTATGGAATGGTATTTTTACCTATTTATAATATACTTTAGACCAGTCTCCTGATACCCCACAGGTGTTTGGTTTGTTTCTTTTTGACACAGCTTTGAAATATGGCCCTTACACAAGAAGACATAAACTTTTCAATTTGTACAGAATAAAAAGCTACCTATGATATTGTCATCCTTCTGAGAATAATTCAAAATTCTCCCTTCAGCAGAGAGATGTTAGAAAATTTTGCCCTGATTTCTGTACCAGTTCCTTTCAGCACTGCTTTTCCCACTGTGTGGTAGCATGGTCTCTGGGCTGCACTTCTCAGAAATCAGGATATGAGCCAACTTCATGCTGCTCTTGCACAGAATGGAACAAATGTGAAATAACACATAAGGCAGAGGAAAGAAAAAACCCAACAAAACAATAGGTGGTAGAAAAAGGAAAAAGAAAAATGTAGTGAAAGGAAATTCCCAATTAAAGGAGACCTCTAATTAATATGCAAGTCCAGACTTCTCATCCTTTCATGGTTGTCTCTTTTTCCTTCAGTTCCCACCCCCATTCCACGTTTCTTTAAGTATGATACATCCCTGTAGGAATACAAAAAACCACTGTCTTCTCTTGTTCATTTAAAGAATTTTCTGTCTACCAATGTGGGTTTTGTCTTCCTCTAGTATGTAAACAAACCAAAGAGGACAATTCTCAGCTTGGTTTTGAGCAACACAGGCAACAAACTTACAGATAGGAAGTATTAAGAAACAGTAACAAGTTGGGTTTGCTTGTAAGGTCAAGACTGTTGGCTCATCAGTGCTTGAGCATAACCAAGGAGCAATGCACATGTTAAACGAGAAAAGTAGGCTTGTTAGCTGGATAGTGTAAGAATTAAAAATAGCAGAAAGCACGAGTTGGGATTTCCAAAAAATAAAACCCAGGAGGTCAGAAGTTCCTGAGTTTAGATTCCTGGCTCATTCACAGATTCATTGTGCTCTTTCTAAAGCAAATTACATGACTCACCTGACTTATTTTCTACATCTATAAAATGGTGCAGTGTGTGCCAGCTGCACAGAGTTTACATTGGTAGAGAGCTCTTGTTTATCAACTTAATTTGGGTTACTAATAAAAGAAGAAAGATATAAAAGGACAAAGCAGACTGGTTTAACACCAATTTGACATGAAATTAAAGACTCACCTATGCCCAGAAATAGCTGCATCAACCCAGATACGTATTGTATGTAGTCTAAAATAGGGCATGAACTGGCATGACTTAGATCTGAAAAAGGATTAAAACAGACTGTGGCAATATTTTTATGAAAATATTTGTTCTAGTGTTGAAGTACTCAGATTATCAGAATGACTCATTTTAGCTTCCCCCATTACTTCCAGCAGGCTCCCAGACACCCCTTCAATTAAACTTCCCCCAGTTTCCTGGCTTCCTGTCTTAAATTTCTTCATTAGCCTACTCTCCTGGTTTCCAGCTCTTTTACCCAGCTTGCTCTCCTCATCTTGATCTCCATCATCTCCTTTTTCAAATCTATTGCCTTATTTTTATTCTGTTTCAATTGGATGGTTCCTTCCTTCATGCCGATTAAAAGTCAGCAAGGGAAGAGAGGATCACTGAAAGATTAGCAACTGCTTTCAATTTCCTGATCAAACTCAACACAAGCAATTATAGGGAAAGTTTTTCAGCAGTGACACAGTGGTGGTTTGGACTCAGTCCTACTGTTTCCTTCTGAAGGGCAGCTATGCAGTCTGGTCATGCATGTGAGAGATTTATCTGCTAAGGAAGCATGTAATATTTTGAGACTTAAACTCTCACATCTCCAACATATGCAACATGCCGTTTTACAAAGTCTTATAATTTGGCCAAATTTAAGCAGATTTTCATAGGGTTTCAGTGGCACTTCTTTGATATTAAGGCCTCTTTCTATGAAATCTCAGCCTTCTACTGGAAGGTAGGGATTGCCAACCAGTGAGATGAGAATACATTAGAATTCAGATGTTGGGCTTACCTGTTTCCTTTTCTCTTGACTTGGACTACACAAACAGTAATCACAATGAAAACAACAAGAGATGAACTGTAAGCTCAAGCTTAATGTAAGAGGAAGCAATGGACTCATTTTCTCTAGAAGAATAAAGCCTCTTTCTTCTCCATAGCCTCCCTTGTATTTTTACTTGATACAAGATGTTTTCACAGCCTTCAAAAAAATCAGACACCAGCTGACTAGTAGGATGATGCCATGCTATGTCAGTAGTACCCCAAATGTCCTTTCTTCACACATCCTTCAGTGTGACATTGCTACAACGCCCTCGCCAACACCTTTCTGGGAAATTAACAGTCATTACCCTACTGCATCTCAGTAAAGACCAGTGTTCCTTTACAAACTTTCAGATTACAATGCATTCTGAAATAAACTTCTGGGATGGGAATGGCCAGTAAAGAAGCACTGGCCAAACAGGTTTGTCTGGGTATATTTCCAGAGCTTCATCTTGACAGCAGAGTAAGCTTGTCCCATTTGTAGGAAGCAACCATTTGGTAAAGGATGGCTCAGTTACACAGGCAACATGCATTAGCAGCTACATTATCAGTACACTACTGTTTGCCATTAGGGCACAGAACATTGCCTCTTTTGCTTAATTAGTCTTGGCTACATCCAAGGAACTACTGTGCTAGCGGGGCATTTCCAAGAAGTGGCTCAGGATTCTTTTCTTATTATCAAAACAGCATTGTTTAAAAAGTATGAATTATTTCATTACTCAGCATGGGATATTTCATCCCATATGATTAAAGTTTTACAAAGTTAACAGTAACTGGATCTTACAAAGTGAAATGTCAGCCAGCTTCAATAGTTATAGGCATTACCAGCCTGTTCATAACACGGGTGAACTAGCCATTCAGTTTCATTCTATATGGATATGAATATAACATATCTATACCATGTGAAAGAGCAACACAAATTTTTTCAAAAGCAGAAAATGTTACAGCTAATAGTTAAAAGCAGAAATGTCTTGTCTTTTCAGCCTTCACAAAGAACACTCAGAAATTAACCTCGTCACTTTCAAAGAACTGAATAAAGACTGGTTATCCACCTCTAGGCATGGGAAATTCCCTGTACTCCTACTATAAGATATGTAACACCAAATCACAGTGAAAATAATATAAACAGTCAGCTATGTTAATTCCAAGCACAGAGAATTAATCTATTGCAATTTGGCCTTATGCATTGTTTCTTAGAAATTAATTCCGTGGGCTTGATTTTTTGGGTTTGATTTAATCATGTTTTACGCCCACTTTGTCATTTATTGTAGTAACACAAATGACTGTGGTAGGAAATATTCACATACTTTTGCCTTCAGAGCTGTAAACTGCTATAAAAAACATTAGGAATGTAAATATTGTAACCAAAGAGTATGTCTTCATTACACTATTTATTCAAGGCAGGCCTTTAAAATCACTACACTGTTAAACTGCATTGACACAGTATGTCTGTCTATTTACAGTAACTTCTAAGCCATCAAGATTTTTACCCATCTTCCAGAACACTCAGTGCCTTACTAGCTGGGCTGCCCTGATACAGAGAGGGATTAAACACAAAACTAAAGGATTATGGCTATTTCAATTCCCAGTGAGGAAGAAATCCAGTGTAAGTCAATGATTTCTTCTTTGTTCAGATATCTGACTTTAACTTGTTTTGAAAATAAGGGCTTTTATTCCCTTCAAACACTAGTTAAAATAGGCATATAAGTCCATTTCCTAAAATGTCCTCCTCTTTCCTAATTCATGCATTATTCCTAAAGTAAGAACACAATTTTTAGGAAACAGCAGAAAAAGCTGAATGCCAAGAAGCAATTGCAAAATGATGATAGAATGCATGTCTGATTAGTGGATACATCCAAATCTACTTGCTTATCAATATGCAGGGCACTATTTGCATTCAGTGGAACAATGCACTGGACTATTTCTATGAGAACAGAAGAAAGAAATGATACTGGGAACTCGATACACTCACAGCATGCCTCCTATCATTGAAAATCCAGGAGAACAGTCTGCCTTTTCTGCCTCTTCCTTGGAATTGTAATTGAAATCCATGTGGAAATGTGATGATGATGGATTTCTCCACATACCGATTTATGTAAGACTCTTCTGGTTATAACATCAATGACTGGTCTTGATGATCTTAAAAGTCTTTTCCGACCTGAACAATTCTAGGAATCTATGACTTTTGTCCATCCTGTTCAAAATTTTGAATAAGGCTCTGTCTTAGTTCTTTTCCCCCAAATAGTACATAGTTCAAGATCAATAATTCTGTTACAAACTAAAATACTGTATGAACTAGTACTGGCAATCTACCTGCAAATAAGGAAAACATGCAAAAATCTTATTTGCAGTGAAATTAATCTCAATTGTAATGGAAGTCTGCATTGCCAGCATACTATTCTCCTTTTCTCTAGAGCCAGCCTGGTCCTCGTGTAAAAGAATTACATCTGTCCAGATGGTCTTCCATTTCAGGAGCTAAAATAATTTGCTATTACCCTTTAAAAACTGGAATTGCTTGAGCAGCTGAAGAACCTGATAGTGTGAAACGTGTCCATTGTATATCACATACAACCTGGTAAAAACATGGGTGCTGCAGCCTATTGGACATGAGGAGAAAGCAACTCAAGAAACTGCACTTGATTTTGTAATGCGTATTCTAACTTTCCAGTTGTTCTTTAATATATTGGCCACCACTCCCTGCCAGCTTCATTTTCAATAAAACTCAAGATGCACATTTGGCACTGCAGTGTCCAAGGCTGATTTGCAGCAGGCTGACCTTGAATCTTTGTTGTTTCGGTTTTATTGGACTTTTGTAATTGTTGCTGGATCAGGGTCCTTTTCACCAAATATGTATCTCATTCAGCCCACAGAGAGAAGAAAGTAAAAAAGGGTCACCCTGTAACACTTTGTATCATGCTAAGCTTTAAATGAATATTTTATGTGCTTACTGTGCTTTCATTTAATCTCTTTTTTCTGCATCCCATGCTGCCAGTCTACGGAGCCTATAGTATTTCATATTAATGCATTCTTACATAGAAATTGTGATGGTTAGGGAGGCCCTTGATGAGGGACTGAGGCTGTCAGATAAAAGGGATGTTTACCAGTTATGGTTTCAAACAGCTGTGCCACGAGAATATATTAATCAGTTGGAGGTCCCAGACTGGAAGAAGAAACAGTATCTGGTACAAGACTCTTGTAGCTTGGTGGGCAATTAGTGAACCACTGAACAGAGGGAGACAGTAAGCTGCAGAACAGGTACAGGGAGTTCTCTCCAACACTTTCCCTGACCACTACGATTTTCTCATTTTTCAGTCATTTGTAAGACTCATCAAGCAGGAACAGGTAAAATACACAGTTGAACATTAAAAGGACCCTGAATTCTGATGCTAAGGCTAGCTAAAAATAAATCTGATTCATATCTTTTTGGCTGGAAAGCATCCTGTGAACTAAAAGTGACAAGAGACCGAACACTGCAAATACAAAATTATTTCTTTACTTAATACAAGTGGGACTTACCATGGACACGCTCTGGAACAGTGCTTTAATCCTGGTGCTTGTGTGACACTCACGGAATTCAGCAGGTGTAGACAAGATAGGCACTTGGTTCTTGCTGAGCATCAATTTTGAATAAGTTTAACAGTTAACAGTTAAACAATGCCAAGGAAAAAAATGTGAATTGCACAGGTAAATTTTCAACAGTTGGACTTTATATTGGACTGTATGTGCACATACCAAATAGAACAGGGGTCCCAAGGGGGAAAAAGAGACAGGAGGTGATATAACTCCTGTCCTTGACCAAAAGAGTCATACTATGCTGTCTGCTGTCCTGCACACTAATGAATACCTGCACAGGTTATCCTGTGGTGATGCTGTAACTCTATCCATAACAAAAACCTGACCTTTTACTCAGTGGCTCTGTCATCAGCTTTGTTTCTATGTGAGTCTGTCCTGTGGTAAATTGTCTCTGTCCATTTTTGAGACCTGCTCCATATCTTGGTTACCACTTTACTACCCCTGCTGCAGGAATTTCTTACAGTATGACCCTTTTTGCCCCAATCTAAAATCTGAGACAAACTGTCCTGCCTCAAAAGCTGTCCAATATGAATGTACTTCATCCTCTTTTTCTCACACTGACTTACTCCCCACTTGATTTTTGCATTCTCAAACTTACAAGAAGTGTCTATCTGTAGGAGTTTGCCATCCAGAATTATCATCTTTGATGTGCTCACCCCAGAGGACTACTAGAAGGTTGTGCAAGTCTCCAGCTAGCTCACAGCTGTTCCAGAGAGTCTCTTTTTGTACTGCTTAAATGAAATAGCTGTACAAAAATGGACAAAGTCATGTGAAAACAAGGACTGAAACTGCTGTATGGTCCCTCATACTCAAGAGATAAGTGGCAAATAAGCAGACAGACAAAAATAGAAGTTGTCTTGAATTGTGTAGGGCCCCAGAACAGTATCACAGTGCACAATGCTGTAATGCAAGTTCACATCACAAAATAGGTGTAGTGGATACCGGATTAATTTATATGCTTCACTATGCAGATATGACTAAACTTAGGAGACATCAAGAACATTTTCTAATATGACTTTTTCAGGAAGAGATTGCAAGGTATAAAAGTATAAGCCATGCTTCCTCTCCTGTCCTAGTTTTGGACGTCAGTGGCCTTGTGTAACTCTTAACTTTTCCTCTCTGAGAAGAAATGGCTCAGAGTTTCATCATAGTCATTTTAGCTTTTTGTTGTCAGTAACAAATATGCCTTCCTGATTTTTTTAAATGCCCACTGCAGACACAGATCCAGGTGCAACTTCAATAAGCAGGTCGGTGTTAACTCTAAATGAGCTGGTCTGGGTACTATAGCAGCAGTCTGTTATTGGTGACCTGTGGTTACTCTGCCCTCAATTAGTGAATTAATTAATTAGTAACCTGGAAAGTTAGCAGGCTACACTGCTGGATAAATGCAAGCCAACTAGTTAAATTATCTTAAATTTGTTAATACAATCTGTAGTTACTCAGGATCTGCAGAGCTGAGAACTGTATCTGTGATCTTAGACCCTGAGTTACACTCTGCCATGTAGCAATACATCAGAGTCTCATTGCCCAGTAGATCACGGAGTCGATCTGAAATTCAGGACCCAGAATCCTCAGCTATTTCTCAGCCCGACACTGAAATGAATTCCAGCCAGCCTTGACCTTCTCCACCACGCGGTGTTGACGGGTGGGATAAGAATCGGGGATGCAGCCAGAAAGCAGCTGTACTGTGCTCTGCTCTGGTCTCTGAGCTGGAGGAACTAAGGAACCAGGGTTTGGGATATTGTTCAGCACAACACTTTACAGTTTAGACTGGGCTTGAGAAAGTTTAGAATGTTTCAGATAAATAATGAGTTTGTTGAATACTGAGCATATAAAAACTCTTTTTTTCCCCCTGAATTTAATCACTGTTTAATCATTCTTCCCCAGCAGACAGTAAAAGTGCGTAAATATTTCAGATTCTTTCCCTGTTTTTCTTAGAGTATTGTATCATTAATATCCCTTTTCTTNATTTTTGTGCTATGATGAGGGGGGGGGGGGGGGGGGGGGGGGGGGGGGAGAAGGAGCCTTTCTAGGCTTGGCCTCTGGATAAAGGAATAGTTCCTATTTGTATATAGCAACAATTCAGCTATTTATTTAAGTACTTGGACTTTAAAACATCTCTGTTTGTACTACATTTATTTTTTAAGGAAGGCTTAATTTAATTAATGATGTCATGGTACCCTAACTCTCAGCTTCCATTTGCAATATCTGAAAACTGCAAAAAAGCTATCTCAAACATTTTGTGTTGTTGTTGTGCTGCATTTATATTTGTTTCCTAAACAATAAAACAAAGATGTCTATGAATGAAGAGCAGACACTCAGTTAACCACAGACAGTTTTTTATTCAAGTAGTATTTAACTAAACTGGAAAATCATCCTTTTGCAGGGCCAGAAGTATGGAATCTAAACAGAGATACATGTCAAATTGCTCTCCCCTGCATAAGTACTTCAGCTCACAACACAGTCATTTTAAAATGCCAAGAAACATGAGCACCAGAACATTTGCAAATGTCAGAAATTTTAGTTAAGTTCTTAGAATTTTAACTCTAAATAACTTATTCATTTCAACTCATTTAACCTCTTTCTTAAGTTTGGGGTTTTTTCCTGAAGTAGAAAATAATTTATTTGTACTGAGTCCTAAGTGCAAGAAATCTCATACTCTAAAATATCTATGTGAAACATCCCTAAAGCTTGCTATTTTACTCCTGTTTTCATTTTTATTAAAGGATTTTAATAAAATTAGGATTTCCATTAATGTTTTCTAAGTGTATTTTCTAAGAAAACAAGATTCGTATGAAGGGTTGGTCCCCATCTGATAAAGTTTTAATTAATTGTCTGATTTCAAATGAAGCTGGCAGTAGGTTAGTCTGCCAGTTATGAAGTCTCAAAGTTACTATGAGGATACTAGGGATACACAGTACTAATGTGTCCCTTGACAGCAAAGGAAGAAGAACTCAGGAGCCTTCTACTCTATTCAGCAGGAGTTGCTGCATCCTTGTCAGTGAGTCAACCTGTTCTACCGTGGTCCAGGCAAAAAGCTGGGAGAGGGCAAACAGAAGGCAAAGGTGGCATCTAGAATGATGTAAAAGTGACTGGAATTACACAGCAGCAGAAAGACATCTGAGATACAGAAGGTGGCTGAGGGTATTGGAAGGAAGTACAGGAAGAAAAGAGAAAATATTTTGATGGCATTATGGGTGGGAATAGTAGGGAACTCGGAACACAAATTTATCAAAAAATAATCTACATTCATTCTATTACTCATGAAACAAAGTAGTGGTTTCATAGGTCAGTGTCTTCTTAGTAGTTTTTAATGGAACCTATCTGCAGATGAATTATTTTCAACTAATTAGCCTATTGTGATTTATGAATAAGAGAGATTTTAAAATGTACATTGAACCTTATGCCTTGATTCTGATTCAGAGATGCAAGAAAAATGGCAAGGTTATGATTTTAGGGTAATACTTTTTCATTTTCACTGAGTTCAGATCTCCTCATTTATTCTCTCATGAACTAGCTGAACTGCATTCTTCCCAATGTCTAAAGTCTGTTCACGTTTTTACCAGTGTGTCCAAATATATCTGAAGTCAAAAAAATACAGATCTTATGTGGGTATTCTCAGCTCAGAAAGTACACCTGTCTCTACATCACTTATGTGAACCATCTAGTCTTAAAACAGCAAATCAGACTTTGGCGTGTTGTTCCTTAAAGCACAGCAAGGATTACTTAGTCAGAGCTGCCACTTTGCTTAAGGCACATCGTCTCAACTGCAGCCTTGCAGTGACTCAAGCTGCTTGTTGAGTGTGTGTTTATATGGCAAGTCTTGCTGAGAAGACCAGCATGCCTTTGTCAGTACACTGGTATTGAGCAGGGGGCTATTCACACTACTTGCCCTTGTAAGGTTTTTTTTTTCCAGTTTTTGTATAAGTTATGAAAAATCCTAAACCTACATTCTTTGAGTTTGGGTACAGCACTGTGAATTGGTTACCTTGAACTACCCAGAGCTCATTCAGGTTTCCTCGATCTACCTGGAGCAAAACCCTTCTATAAATCTGTCTGCAGTGTGCTGTAGGGTGCTTTTTCTCAGTACCAGATCAATGGCAACTAAATGCCAGAGGATGCAACTGCTGTTCACACACTATGTAACTGCATTTCGTAGAGATACACACTTACTATGGATTTTTTTTGAGGGATCTCTTCTGATTGTATCTGAGTATGTGATTGAACAGCTGTGTAGAGAGGGGTGCTTCAAAATGTGTGAAGATGCTCTGGTGATTTATGAGACCATATGGTTGTCAGCAAGAGGGAAAGCATTGGAAATACAATGTATTTATATGCGATTATCCGTGTTGTAATGGCCACTCTATTGTCAACAGCATTCATTCTTCAACAGTAAAAGTAACACCAAGAAAATGAGTGGAATTTGTAGACCAGTGGTGACTGACAGTGGCACAAGAACTTAACAGACCTGTGAAAGAACAGTCTGTCTATAGGGGAGTGTGTTGTCCATAGCAAAGTCTGTACAGAAAGTGTCCATGGAGGGCTGCAGTGTGATGCTGCAGTGCAGCAGTGAGGTGCCGTGTTTCTGTGGATGCTATTCACCCAGTTTGCTTTTCATGATTTTCAAATGGGACTTCCACACTGCACCAGGGAGAGTTTTTCACATTTTCTCAGTTTGTGAAGGGCAGTTCTAGATCCTATTGTAGGGAGACGTGTAGAGCCAAATAGCTGCTGATTGATGCCCTCTGTTTTGTGCCTGGATAATTTTATAGATTACAGTGGATAAAAGGCTAATTTGTCTCCCAAAGCATATATTGATATAAATGTGATCACTTTTCTGCACTACCTAACTTGGGTTAATGGAATGTTGTTTCAATGTATTGTGTTTCTGGCATGTTCTGACTGTATCCATAATGTCTTTTTGTGGCCTGAACTTCCTATTCATTACAAGTGGGTGAACAGCAGTAAGCACTTCAAAAAACAGATATTTCTTAAGCTGTCAAACTCAAAGCCGGAACAACCTAAAGAGGAGTGCAATCAGACCTGACAACTGTAAACAATAAACGCTGTTATAAAATGCAGAATGGCTTACAAATAAAATAAAACAAAACTGGAAAGTTAGGTTGACCTGCAACTCAGCTGTAGTTTATGAAAATATTAATACACAAAAGAATGAAGGCAGCACCAGTGCCTGGTACCAACTACTTGCTTTTCTGCCTTTTTCTCTTTTCTCTTCCTGCTGCTTTCATGCACAGTGCAACACATTACAGGCATACAAAAAGAAAGAGCTGCAGGGTTCCCTGAATTGTTCCAGTCAACTCTCTTCATGTTTGACTGCTAACTCCCATGCATAGAGATTAGAGGGAGACTTGAATAGATTTTAATGTCTTAGTGAGAAACTGAAGCAGCAGCAGAGCATGAAGTAAGTGTTCATTGCTTCATGCAGAGGCCTGAAAATGTACAGCTACTGCCCATGTGAGTTTGGCCCTTCCCTTTAGCTTCTGTCTGTAAGAAATTGTTCCGAAATTCTTGGGTCTGTACACACTTATACCTGAATTTAAAAGATAATATAATTTTCTTAGTTAAATTTTTCTTTAGAATCTTCAATCTTGCAAACTGCTTTATCTGTTCCAGCACCAGTTCAGAATTCTCTACTGAACTTTGGGCAAAATATTATGTGCTGTGCATTTCCATTTCGTCTTCTGTAGCAGCACATACTTAGAATAGACAGGAAAATGCTCAGGCTCTCCAGCCTGGAGCCTTAGACTGCAATGACAGCCTGGTCTTTTTTTTTGTGTATGTGGTAGAAACAGACTCCCTCCACACCTTCTATTTCTACAGAATAAGGCTATCAATCACAACTGTATCATGTTAGGATTTTTACCCTGACCCACACCCACAGGTGACAGGCAAATATTGATCAACAACAGAAAAGATTTACAATATCTTAAGATGTCAATTTAGATATTATTTTAAATAAAGGTTTTTATTCTAGGAAAAAGCAGTATGACTGTCAGGGAAACAGTTATCAGGGAACAGAAAATAAGGAGCTGAATTTATTAGTCAAGGCTGTCTATCGTTCATAGCAATTAATCAAAAACACGCATGTGTTGGAAGCCCTAGGAAGATGAAAAGGTGTCCTTTCTGTCTTGGAAGAGAGACTGTCCTTTCAAGGACACAATGGTGCTTTTCAGAAGGGCAGTGACTCTGCAACATGTCTGTCAATGGAAGGCTCCTCTCAGAGCAAACCTTGCTCTACTGTTTTAGGTAGCTATTTTCTAGCATTACCAATTGACTAAAACTATTGTTGCATAAAACGTCTGTAAATATGTCCTTTTTAATAGGAGTAACATTCATGGGAAAAACCAGATAAATTGCTTCAGCAAGAGACCTTGTTGGTCTCTTCCAACTCAGAATATTCTGTGATTCTGTAACTTTTTGAATGGGGCTTGTTGAACCAGTCTCCTCCCTCACCACAAATTAAAGAGAGGAGGAAAGAACACTCCTCTGACTTCAGCATTGAAGCCTTGCTTGTCTGACTTACCCCAGCTCAAAATGTGACTGGCCAACAGGACTTCAGCCAAAAACACTTCCCCTCTCATTCTCTCCCCCATTTTTTTTCTATTCCACTCCAACACACAGTTTCCACAGAAACAGAGTAGCACAAATAGCACAGGTTTTGGGTGCCTTCCTGTAGAAGTAAATGCTTTTTTTAACAAAGGAGTCTGCTTATACCATCTCATTTTGGTGAAAAGCTTCAGAGGTTATCTGAATACTAAAAATTATATTTAGAATTCTCTCTCAACATTATAAACTTTGTGTGTTCCTTGTGTAGTAGCTCCTGACAATCTTGCAGCAGAAATACTCCCTGTTCCCAGCTGATCACCAAGCTGGTACCTGAGAGGATTCAGGATGCTGCCCCTCATCCTCCCCTGCACAGGATAAACTTATTTGTGTGCTCTTGGTACTGATGTCCTGGCTCAGTGAATGCTCAGCTAAACTGCTATGAAATGACACACATCTGGTGGTGTGGTGGAATAAATTCCTATTAGCTATTTCCTACTTCACATCATGAATGTTTTCTGTACTGCTTCTGGACAGTAGCCTGAAGTCAGTTTGCTCTTTGTCAAGTAGCCACGAGAACCCAGGGATTATTTTTGTCAGTGCTAATCACTTTGAAGAACTCCCTGTGTGAATGAAGGACCAACAGTATCTCCAGGTAGCAGGAAAGGGATGGGTGACAGAAAGATGAAGGATTACCTGTATTGAGGATTTTATTGTCAGTGAACTACGTGAAGAATTAGGCATGTAAAGAGTGAATCCTCTGATGTGGCTATATCCTAGATGTTAACCAAACGTAGGTACTGGGATTTTCTGTATGGATAATGGGGAATGAGATTTTAGAGTCATTCACAGCTATGAGTAAAAAAATTGCCGTAACATGACTGTGAATCTTTCACATGAATGTTGAGACTTCTAAATTGTTTTTAGTGACCAGATCCAGTTGTACTGAGGACAACAGGCATTTTGCCAGGAACTTAATAGAGGACAAAATTTCACATCAATAACTGTGATCAAAGGCAGCTAAAATAATTCCTGATATAGGCAAAGCAGACAGACATATAAAGAGTACACTCTGCTACCCTTGAGGGCCAGCACTTGAGCAGCATGAGCTGCTGGGATACCTCATTTTCTCCTTTCCCTTTTGCAGCCTTTCTCTTTTTCTCCCATGTGTGGGGCAGCAGCTTTGCTGCAGGAGAGGGTCCCACTCGACATCACTTGGCTTTTTTGCAGCCCTAGTGAGAGCAGTGGGAGCAGCCAGCCCTGTGGGCAGCTCACACTTTAGCCTCTGTCCTATCCCAGCTGTTCTCTTCCTCCCATGCACAAATACACAGAAAAGTCTTTCACCCCTTGGAGGTTAAAGGCCTTCTGAGATGATTGTGAATGGGTGCAGAAATACATATTTATTCCTCCAGCTCAGATTCCTATTTCATGCAATACTTGTTCTTTACTGTCTTTGCAAAAAAACCGAACGCTGCCACTCAGATACTTGATGTGTGGGTGATAACATCCTGTTTTGTCTACACTGCTGCAAATCTCTACAACATCCCGAGTCAAACATCTAACAGCAAAACAAAGGTAACAAAAAAATATATTTCATAGTTACATCCCAATCCTATGGTTAAGGTTTTACTTAATCTTCTATGATCATATACATTCTTGATTTAAAATTGCCCTAAAAAGCACAGTACCTGATGATTTGTTTACAAGTACTTTTGTATCATTAATTTTTTAGAGAGAAACAGACTTGGTCAAAAAAACCCTCTCTGCCTAGATAAGATGCTTTTCTACCCTTCTTCTATTGTCAAATAATTGACCAGAAGATTTAGAGATGAATTTGAAAAATAAGCAGCTTTTCATTTCAAAAAAGAATGGCTGAAAGGAAAAGGGGAAGAATCAACTAAAAGGTGATGGCCAATTAAAGTGTAATAAACTTTGATAATTTGTGTTCTCTGAAAACCCTTTTTTGTCATTATTTTGGAAATCTGTATGATTAATTTTGGGCTGTTTTTAATGTTCTTCAAAGAACCTTCTCACTGAAATTCCTCACTTTGCGCTTTAAATTCTGTGTTTTCAAAAAAATCCCTTTGTCATAATACTGTATTTTTAAATTTTGCACGGTAATGAATTATCACCTCCACATTTGCTTCATGCAAGGCTTCAAAACAAGCATTAGAAATGCAGACAACCTACATATGAAAAAGAAACATTAGGCTTTTAATAGTTCTTTAATTTTAATTCTCTGTGGTGCTATTAGTGACAGGTAAAAATCAGACTAGTTAAGTGCAGCTGGTGCAAAGGGGTGTAAAATTACAACTTATCTGCCTGCTTGTCTGTGCCCCTGGGAGGCATGAAACTGAAGAAGAGTGAGTACAGTTATTGCTGCTCTATTTTATTAGTTTTTTTCTATGGACTGGGAACAGCTCAACTTTGTGCCTTTGAGTTTTTGACAAGCATCTTTGGAGGAGATTGACTCAGCATGCTTCTCACTTGTGTTCTCTTCTTAGCCAGATTTATGCTCCCATCTGCCAAAACATGCTAACCTGATTTCCCCTCCTGGGGAACCTGAGAGTAGGAAGACATTATAAACTTATTACAGACCACAATTATGGTCAGTCACTTTTTTTTTAATACAAAACAAACTTCTTTGTTTGTTACATTAAACAAGGTTTCTACGGGAACATACTGATGCTCAAGTTTTAATTGAGATTGAAAAAAATTTTAAATTATACCACCCAATGGGCATATTAGACTATTTATAATAGAGAGTTTTTTAATTGTAAAACTAAACATAGGGAAAAAAATCAGACTAAAGTTGCAGTCATGTCATTATTTTCTTATTATATTTTACACTATAGTTCTGTATGTAAAAGGGGCAGTTGACTAATGGAAAGAGAAAGTGGTGATGACTGTATATTCTTTGCCAGCTCACACCTGGAAACCATGTAGGGGTAGACTGTAAGAGAAGGTGACTGAGCAAACCATATTTTAAGTACTGATGGTCTCTACATGTCAGAACGGCTCGGTTTTATCTAAGAAACAGAACAAGAGATACCCTCCTTCCAGCCCCTCAAGTATGGGAAGGATGATCGCAAGGATTTTGTCTGTAGATTCTCAGATATAGGCAAGCAGTTCTTTAATATGTCAGAGGATGCTTACTGGTATTGAGAAAGGAGTAATAAACTTTGCTGAATGTATTAGAAAACTCGGGAGATGCAGGGGAATGATTATATTAGCTATTTACCTTGTGGTAGCACCTGCAGGTCCTTCAAAATGCTGGTTCTTCAGTGTATGAGGCACTTCATACCACTCCAAATTCTGTCTGAGCTGATGGTAATGGATGGCAGATGAACATAGTCAACAGGGAGGACTAACAGAAGGGTAATTATCATACCAAGCACAGCTGTAACATACAAGCTACTTAATTACTGACAAGGATTTTGTAGACAGGGAGGTACTGAATGTAGTACTTTGGAGGAGGAAAAAGACATACTTTAGGGAAGTTCTCCCACACAAGACAGAAGCAGGAAAAAGTTACACGACAAAAAAAGCTGGATCAATGCATGGTAGAAGTCTTGCTGGAGGTTTCCCCCAGCCAGGTATTTTCAGTGAGATGTCTTTACTTGGGAGAGGTGAAGGAACTACTTTTCAACATACCAGAGCCATAGCAACTGGCCAGATGACAGCAGCGTTCCAATGACACATAGCTCTTTCTGTGTTGCTCCTACCAGCCAGACAGCCTGGGAGTTGGGCAATAGCAGTCCTACCTCTGGCTTCCTCAGTGATGCTACTGTCTTCAGAAGTGCCATAATCTGCCTTGTTGATCACTAATGTCTGTTGCTGTTTCCAGTCCTCTGTTGACCCACTCACAGGAGCACACTAAACTCATTCCTGATGTCCCTACTGATACCTAACAGGTTATTTAAATTCCAAGTGTGAAAGGTGGATGGGGTGTAAACTAAAGCTCTGTGATAAAGACAAAGCTTTGATCCCCTAGTGCTTTAAGCAATAAATCTCTATGGATCCATCTCTGCTCAGAACTAAGGAGAGCCACAAATCTTTGCTCCTTCCTTTTTTCCATGATGGGGTCTTTTATAAGCTACTCACAGAGCAATACATGTGTAACTGGGATTTTTTAAATCCAAACCAAAGCACTCCATTGTGTTACTTTCTTATTCTGCTCCAAGGAGGAAGGTAAGTACAAGGCATGAGAAAATAAGTTACTCATATACACACAGCAGTTGTAAGTCTCATCACGTAAGAAGAGTGTGAATACAATATAACTATAGAATGAGAAGTATGAGACACTAAACACTGGCATTAATAGCCTGGCAAAGAGGAAGTCTGAGGCAGGCTAGGATTAAAACGTGACACAAAGGGTCTTAAGGGCAAATCTACATCTTGAAGTTAATGAAAATACATTCTTTGCATCACTGCTTAAAATAGAAAGGAGGGTAGAAGATGATGACATTCTGACTATGTCAGAAAAAACTCATAGCACAGATCTGGCCTGGTTTTATTTAGTTTTAAAGTGGTAGCGTGATTTGCACAGGTACAGCGTTGGTTTTGAAATGGTACTCGAACATGCCCTTGTCCTGGGACTGATGTTCAATTAGCGTAGCGTGTTTCAGATGTCGGGGAGCTCTGGAAGGCCACCGACTCGCGTACACGACTCCCTGCTCCGGCTACTGCCGTATTTCGAAAGTCAAACTTTTTTTCTGCGGAGTTGCAGTTCTTCTGCAAATTCTTGCCTGCTTCCCCGCGATGCTTCGCAGGAAGCCCCAGCAGGCCGCCGGCGACGGAAGCGTGGGCAAGAGCAGCCCCTCGCCAGGTGCCACCTCCTCCCTCCCGGCTCCGCGCACCCCCGGCAGGCGGCGGGGCGGGCGCAGCCTGGG
>WEIV01000046.1:46220-58118 GCA_013390005.1 Calyptomena viridis
TAGTCTAGACCAGATTAGGCCTCACTTGTTGAAGTGTGTTGAAATGACGTGTGCAAGATGTGTTAGATATAAAGAATGATTCCAGCTGGAGAAGGCTTTCCCTGTGAGTTGAGCTTTGTCTTCCTCTCTTCCCTTTCAATTGCCAAGATCTTCATGGAGGACCTTGCTCTTTCAGCTGAATGCAGTGTTTCATTGATTGTGTTTAAGAGCAGTGGTGGCTCAGCAGGAGTGTGAGGTGTCTTAACAGGCTTTGGACCATAGTGCTCAGTTTAGGTCCTAGAATACTCCATAGGAGGAAGGCTTTGCTTAGANCAGTTGTTACTCTGTGGGAGCTGAAGTTATCTCACCCTCTGGCCTTCTCTGAGCATGGCACAATATCAGCCTTGTTAATGTCTCTGTTGTGCCAGATTTCTCTCTCTATGGGATTTAAAACAAAATCAACTTAAAGTAGTTTTTCTGAGTGTACTTTTTTAGGCTTTTGTAGAGATACGATTCATGCTTTTGCATGACACACAGAAAAAATCCTACAGAAATAAAGAATATGTCCATACTATAAATAACAATTGTAGTCTTCCCACAAGGAGGTCTCCAATGGTCCTCAACTGTTAATTATAGAAGGCACTAGATGACATGTGCAGTGGCTTCTACTGCTGAAAGTCAGTGTAATGATAATGTTTTTGAGAAATTTAATCAGGTGATATGGCAGTTAAATGACTAGGGTATATTTTTAAATAATTTAATGACAAAGGAACTGTCACTATTTCATTCAGGATTTTCTAGGTGACAGAACTGATTAAAGAGAAGTTTAGAGCCCAGTGGAAGAGGAGGGCTTTTTAATTGTGCCTTACAGGTTTTGCTGTCAGTGATTAACTCTTCATTTTTTTTTTTAAAGCAGATGGAAATTAGAAGGAATTGACTCTTGCGTATTTGTTTTAAATGTAGCTGCAATGGCAAATATATGGATTTTTAAAAAAAATGACACTAACCTTTTTGCTTTTGAAGATCCAAGAAAACACTCTTGGCCAAAATCTAGGGGAAGCTACTGCCACTTTGTACTGTACAAGGAGAACAAGGACACTATGGATGCTATTAATGTCCTGTCCAAATTTTTAAGGTAAGGCTGATATTTCTGCCAGCCTGGCAGCCCTGCCCCGTGTATGTTTCATGTTACTGTAAATGTTATGCTTCAGGATTATGTAAGAGCAACACAAGTGATTGGTATTGCCCGATTTGTAGGCAGTGTTTAAAATAATATGTTATTTTAGAACATCAGATTTGAAACTGAAGGGTTTTGTAAGGAGCTGAGAATGGAACAAAGTGAGCCTAAGAAGTTTAAAAGACTACTCTACTGCTTCAGTGGAAAAACTCCACAATTGATGTTGGCTGATCTGAGAGAGGCTTGGCAGCTCAAAGCCTCAATGTGCATAAACTGAATTAAAAGCCAATTTTTTTACCCAGTTTGTGAATATATGCAAGTATGTTATGAGCCTGTCAGATATTGTTGTGATAATATGCTGATCAGTTCCTAAGCAGTTACACTTGATAAACTGTTGTTCCGTGTATTAATTTCTCCATGGCAACACAGGCTTAGTTCCTTTCACCCCATCAAGTGCAGAAACAAAAAGATTTGCCAAGGCGTGATGTGAACACAGTGAATTGCAGAGGAATGGCAATTTTAAAATTGGGTCAGTTCAGTGATCTACTGCTTGGGAAACTTTCTCACTTCTCCTCTCCTTTTCCCTTCACCCTACCTGTCCAAAAATAAATATCTGTAATCTAGACTGTAACCTGTATGCTACTTAGTATTTATATTTGAGAACAGAATGGCAGGAGCAGTTAGGTGGAAAACGGTGGAATGGCAGTCCTGCTACCCCCTGGTGCCCATAGCTGGAATAACTGGAAATATTCCCTTTGTAACACGGGCTGTAAAGTACAAAGTGGAAAGGAAATCTTCCTCTCGAGGAAAGAAATGGATCAAATTTTAAATTAACTTTTCATACTGTCACGTAATGTGCATGCATGTTATTCAAACAGAGATGTTGTTTAAGGAAGAACTGGACATAATTTTTTTTTTACCGAAGTTGGTGGTGGCTGTGCATTTGTACATTGAATGAATGTGTATAAAGAAGTACTTCAAAGCTCATTTTGAAAAACTATTGTGCTAAAAGTGAATTTGTCTACATATAATTAAAACAGAAGTTTGTCTGTGTTTTATGTACTTGTAGATGATATTAGAAAATGTCACGTATATGTCCAATTGTAGCCTATTCTAGGGAATGTGTGTATATTTTTAATATAGAAGATGAATAATTCTAGGTAATCATGCTGAAAATGGTGCTTGATCTGTTGCTATTTTTATACATAATATCTCTTACTATTGCTTTTAAGAGTGAAGCCAAACATATTTTCCTACATGGGAACTAAAGATAAAAGGGCTATAACAGTTCAAGAGATTGCTGTTCTCAGGTAAGTAAAACTGTACTCTGGAGTTCGTGCACTCCTGCTGTGGTAGCTTGGATATCTCACTAAATAGCTTAAAGACTCTGACACAAATGTCATATTCAGGTCCTGATTTTTTAAAGCATAGGTATTAATGAAGATGCCATAATCCTTTTTTATTCCATAGTGATTTTTGGTGTTTTCAGTCAGTGGTGCTCTGAGTCATAGGCTGGATATGCATATTTGGCTGAAGCAGTGGGACAGATTGCCTACGTGCTCTTAGGCTGCATGGATCCCATGCAACAGCAGAAAAGCAGAATGACATAGTGAAAATTATGTCCCATTTCCTTCCTGACTTTTGTTTCCCCCTTTCTCCAGCTGGAATCCCATTTTCTTTCTCATTGAACTCTCTGAACAGCTCCAGAGAAGGCTAAGCCACTGCCTTTGCTCATCTGTNTACTCCTTTATGTCACCTAATAAGAGAAAATAAAATCTATTTTGTCATATTCCAAGATAATTGTATGGTTTCTGGTCACTTTTATTTAGCACTACATCCATAACGGAGAATGACAGATCTCTGTCACATATTACAATATCAGTTCAGCTAGCTGGAATATTCTGCCTGCACTATTATTTACAACTTTTTGAAAACCACTCTCAAATGAAGAATTCCATGGTTTGAGAGCCAGAAGTTTGATCAAATCTGTGTTAAAAGGAGGGAATCCACTACTTCATTGTTCATATGTTTCCTCCCAGTGTTTTGTATGTGCATACGTTAGCACATACCAAAGGAAATAGTGATCTGTGAATCCTGAGAAGCCCCTGATTCTTGTTGCTGCAAGGCAGGTTTGCAAAGTGATGACAGTTAACCAAACCTGTGGTGTAGCCATCTCAGGTGCTGTTCTGTTTACTTTTTAACATGATCATGTTTAATGTGTCCAAGAGCTCCAGCACTTTGGAAGCATTGGGGGAAGTGTGTTGGTGTGTGGTGTCTCTTCAACAGTGCCACAGCCCCCGACTCCTGCACATTACCAGTTAGTGAGCCCCCTCTGAGCTGAGCATGCTGGCTGTGCTAGTTCATCAACTTCTCTATCCTGGTATAAATTTTAGCAGAAATGCCCAAGAGCAGCTCAGTGCTGCAAGGAAGAGGATATGCTTCCAAAAATACTAGCAACAGAAACAACAGTGACAGATTGGATTCCATGTTCCTTCATCTGCATTAAGTGTACACAGTGGCTAATTTTACTCAACTCTGTGTTTATGTGCTAACTGGGGCATATTCATGGAGCAGTTACTCAGATGCAGCAGAGTTCAGCTTGTGAGGTACATTGTGCATCAATATTGCAACATACTTTTCTTGGAGTGCGTATTGTAACACAGCTGTGAAAAGATACTGCTAACAAAGTTTACCACAGTACAGATTTTCATATGAGTAGCCTTAAAAACTATCTGTTATTTTCTTTCAGCTATTTCATTAAAATATTTTTAAAGGCAACAGTAGAAAGTTGGGGAAAGGGACTCGCTGCTTTCTGTTTTGTTATGCTGGAATTTCTGTATTTACCTGCTTTTCTGAGCATAGGTTGGTCACTGTTGTCTGTTTTCATTTTAGAATCACTGCACAAAGACTTGCTCATTTGAATAAGTGTTTGATGAACTTCAAGTTAGGAAATTTCAGTTACAAGAACCATCCACTGAAATTAGGAGAACTGCAAGGGAATCATTTCACTGTTGTGCTCAGGTAGTATGTTAGTATGTATTAAGACAGTTCTGTTAGAATTTTTTTTCCTTTAACTAGGTAAGAAGTACCAGTGTAACTTGGGTTACAAAACAGAAGTCCTGTTGGCAGGAGTCTGTTGAATTTGATATATGATATATAATATTAATGTTGAGCTTTAATATTATGGGCATGACAAAATAGCATAAGGCCTTAATAATCTGCTTATAACTTTTTTTGATGCTAGAAACATAACAGGAACTGATGACCAGATAGAGCAAGCAATGCACTCTCTCAGGGAAATTGGATTCATTAATTACTATGGAATGCAAAGATTTGGAACCACAGCTGTTCCTACTTATCAAATTGGCAGGTATGAGTTGCTTTCATTCTCCCCATATTTTTCTGTTAAGTTTTATTCTTATCCCTGTGTAACTTAATGTATTTTGGGAACATTTTTCTAACATATTGCATGTACCAGTTTTAATTTTAGATTCAAGAAAGATCTTGTTTCTGAATTTGCTTCGGCAGTTATCTTGCATAATAGCACTACTTTTAATATTGCATAAGTCTAAACACTAACTTACTTTTTAATAAATTGTCTAAATCCCCTTAAATTATATTTAGTTGGTCCTTAATACACTTTTCTGTTTGAATCTTAGAGCTATTCTACAGAACAATTGGAATGAAGTAATGGATTTGATATTAAAACCAAGACCAGGAGGTAAGGACTGAAAAATGGTACATCAAGTGTTTCTGCCTCTTCTCCTCCCAAGAATTGTATGTTCAGGAAAAACACTTTTAGATTTTGATTTTTTTTAATTTGAAAGGACATTTGTGAGGACAGCTTTGCATGTGCTAAACTTGAGCCAGTTTAGCAATGGAGAAGCAATCTTCAGACTTTGCCTGTCTGCTTATGTTTCCTTGCTGGGAGTTTCTTGCAGTGGGGCTGAAAAGGAACCTGAATACTAGAGAATCTGCTCAGGCTCCATGTGAAGTCTTCCAACCTCTAGTGTTCTATGATTCTGTTTATTTCTGTAATTACTGTCGCTGAAACTTTCATTTTTCAACTGTTTTAACAAAAAGTGATGTGGATGTTTTTTTGGTGTAGTTAAAA
The DNA here is from genome assembly GCA_013390005.1 of Calyptomena viridis. Taxonomy (NCBI): domain Eukaryota; kingdom Metazoa; phylum Chordata; class Aves; order Passeriformes; family Eurylaimidae; genus Calyptomena; species Calyptomena viridis. The sequence goes on from WEIV01000046.1 coordinate 51,491, forward strand.
TATTTTTATTTTACGTCCTCATTTTAGCTGAAAAGGGATACTTAGTAAAATGCAGAGAAGAGTGGGCAAAGACTAAAGACCCAGCAGCTGCCCTCAAGAAACTACCTGTAAAAAGGTGCGTGGAAGGACAGCTGCTACGTGGACTCTTAAAGTATGGAATGAAGAACATAATCTCTGCATTTGGCATAGTGAGTGTAAAAGTGCTGGGGGTATTTACTTGAATAAACATTCTTTTGATGGTGTCATGGTGAATTAGAAATAGACTCACAAATGCTTGATGAGTACAAGGTTAAGTTTAAAATCTTTACATTTATCCTGCCCTTTTGGTTGGAGTACTGCTGCATGGTAACTGATGACATCTGTAATTAATGGATGCATAATAAGCTTTCCAATTTTTACAACAATCTCCCTGGTATGTTGGAAGCATTACAGTTATACTTAATAACCTTATACTGAGTAAATGTATAATATGGATCTGCAAACTGTGGAAAAATTCCATTTCACTGGTTTTCTGTTGCTTTGAAAGTATAAATCAGACTGATACTGGAATAATGAATCAGCCTGGTACAGAGGTGATGGATTCACTTGTCATTTTCAAGTGCTGTAATCAAGATCAAGTTTTTGGAGAAAATACCTCATCACCAGCAAACTACTGGGCCCATTGTAGGAGACAAGGAATAATTAGTTGTTTATGAAGAAGATAATTAGAATAACACTGGGCTTTCACAGCTGGATTTCAGGAGGCTGAGTATGAATTCAGTGGTTTATAGTAGCCCCATGTGTTTGATCAGCTGTTGAATAAAGAAAAAGTGTTTTATTTTTCTAAATTTAAGCACAGGTTTTTTTGGTGCAGATTTCAAATGTATAAAAGCATTATTTCTTCATATATCCTTTTACCAAATAACGAACAAAAATCAAATCTGTATACCAAGAAACTGTGTTAGTCTTGTTGCTAGATAAGGTAGCATTTCAAATACATGCCTTTTTGGTTGTGATTGTGAGAAAAAACTAAAAATGCATCCTTCTAGTGTTTCACTTCTTTTTTCTTTCTAGATACCAAGAAATAATCGTTTAATGTATATTCATAGCTACCAGAGTTATGTGTGGAATAATATGGTGAGCAAGAGAATAGAAGAATATGGGCTTAGAGCTGTACCAGGAGATCTCGTACTTAAAGGAGGTAAAATCAGACAAAGTCAGTGATGATGTGTCATTCAAGTTCCTAGGAAAACAAGGCACATAGTTGTTTATCTGATACTGCTTACATAATTTCTCAGCCATTTGGCCCTGTGATACCTGAAACAGTTGGCCTGTTTTAGTCACATTTGGCAAGGAATTGGAAGTTAGGTGTTGCACTTCCATGAGCTGTTGGTTTGCAAATAACTGGATAGGGAAGAGAGACTATGGAGGACTGATCATTCTCAAGAATGACCTCAAACCTAGTTAAGCTATGAAGCGCTGTAGAAGGATGTTATGAATGTTTTAACCATACCAGGTTTTGGTTGCACTCGTCTCTTGTAAAGCAGAAACTCCACTCAATTAAAACTTCATTCACTTGGATTTTCTCTGGCATTTCCCTCAGTATGTCTCCATTATGTAAGCCTGACTCCTGAAGTCCTTACTGCAGTTTTAAGTCACTGGAAAACAGGCTGTAATTCTGGCAGTAACTGTGACAGCCTTGAACACTGTTACTTCTTTCTTGGAAATGTTGTCTATTAAAGTGGAGATAAAACACGGAGATAAATCCCTCTCAGAATAACTTTGTTTCAATCAAAGGTTAATTTTAAATTTCGGTAACGTTAACTGTCACAGGCATCTATACTGGTAATACTTTGTTTTTCTGTCCTGACTTATAGCCACAGCTGTTCATATTGAAGAAGGAGATGTTGATAACTACACTATCCACGATGTAGTGATGCCATTGCCAGGATTTGATGTTATTTATCCAAAGCATAAAAGTAAGTCTGACTGTTAACTGACATATTTGAAAATGTATGTCTGCTTTAAGATTGTTCTTAAAAGGAAGATTTGATCTATGCAACCTTGGTGACTGTTAAAACAATACTCTATTTCAGATCTCTGATACATTACTGTCAGCCTTTTGTTGCTGCCAGGGTGCTCTGTTTAGTGTCCTTCCCACTTGGAATTCCAGGTGACTGTCAGCAGAGTTGTTTCCTAGCCTGTACCACTGCAAGGAGTTAATCAGCCTCGAGTACAGGAGTTTGTCCTTGCTGAATTTCAGGAGATTCCTCCTGGCCTATTCCTCCAGCATGCCTATGTCCCTCTGAATGGCAGTCCTGTCCTTGCATGTATCAAATGACATCCCAGATTGGTTTTGTCCACAAACATGAGGTGAATTCCAGCTCCTCTACGTATGCTGATAACAGGGTACATCCCAGTTCCTTGAGGAACTCTGCTCATTAGAGCTTAAACCAGTAGTGACTCTCCTTTGAGATGATGAGCCAGACAGTTCTTACCCACCTAGCACTCCACTCCCTGTAGCATTTTAACATTAAATACAAGGATGCTGTGGGAACATGTTGACAGCCTTGCTAAAGGCAAGGTAGCCAACAGTCACTGCTCTCCCCTCATCCAGAGGCATAGTAATTTCATCACAGATCCCAGTAAGGTTGGTTGGTTTTTGGTTTTTTCTCCCTTTGTTAAAACCACACTCATTGTGTGCCCAGAGGGGATTAGCTCCATTATTTTTCAGAAGGACCAGAGTGAGTCTGACTGGTCAGTAATTCCCTAGATCACCCTTCCTGCCCTTTCTGAATTTGAGTGTAACACTTGGTGTTCTGCAGTTGCCTGGGACATCCCCAGATCTCCACAAGCTTTCAAAGATGTTGGAGAAAGCTCTACTATGACACGAGCCAGCTCTCTCAGCCTGTACCTTCTCCCACTACTGATAGTCCCTCTCTTACTAGAACCTTGCCTCTAGGAACAGAGGCCTGGGAAACTTTGCTGATCAAGGCTGAGGCAAAAGAACCACTGACATTATCAGCCTTATGTCTGTCATTAGACCAGCTGCCCCATTTATCATCAGGACAACATTTTCCTTGTATTCTTTGGTTCCTCATGCTGCTTTTGATGTCTGTTACCGATTCCAACTCTAGCTGAGCTTTGGCTTTCCTAACACCACTGCTATGTGCCCAGACAGTGTTGTATATTCCTTCTTTGTAGCTGGCCCGAGTTTTCAGCTACTGTATGTATCCTTATATATGAGGTTAGTCACAAGTTCCCTGCTTAGCCAAACCAGTCTCTTAATCTTTATTAATGTTTTCCTCAATATTGGGTTGAACTGCTCTTGTACTCGATGTCAACTTGTTTCACTTTGCTGCTTTTTCAAAGAGAAAGTAATGGGTAGTGTGGCCCTTTTTTTTTTTTTTTTTCATATACCCGAGATTAGCCTTGCTGGTCTAGATAATTGGAAGGCATGTATGAGATGGCAAAAAAAGTCAATAAAATATTTTGTAAATTGTCTTTTCAGCTGAAATTTTGATTTGATAAGATACTTTCTTGGTTACTCTCTCTACTAATCAGGGTGTAGAAGCAAACATTGTAGGTAATAAGATTTGCAGTAAGTTTAAACTTCTGTGTAGCATTTCTTCCATATATGCTGAAAACTACTAAACACGAGGGAAAGAATGATCCATGAAAACAGGCTGTTTGAATTGGCCACACCATGCTCTGTCCTATTAAGTATTGTCCTCTCTTGCAGTTGGTGAGGCCTACAAGGAAATGCTGGTAGCTGACAATCTTGACATCAACAACATGAGGCATAAGATCAGAGATTATTCACTTTCTGGAGCATACAGAAAGATTATCATTCGACCTCAGAATGTCAATTGGTGAGTAGGAGGGTAAAGGAAATTACACGTGAATTGACAGCATAGAGTTTATGTGAGATGACTAAATACAAAAAAAAAAGAAACTGATCCACGCGATGTCTGTGTAGACAAGTATAGGTAGGGAGGAATCTCTTGCATTTCCCTCATGTTTTTAATGCAGTTGAAGTTGAAACTTCTTTCTTCCTTGGTCCTCTGGTTCTGTTTTGTAGGAATATTAAGATGTCCATCTGATTCACTTCTTGCAAGGGCCTGCCTGAATTACTTGTTTTATGTTGAAGCAATGATAGATGATATTCAAAACAGGTGTTTTTTTTGTACTCTTGCTATGAGAAAGTTGGTCTCCAATTACCTGTCTATCAATCAGAAAGATTTGTATCACTTGTCACTGTTAGAGATACAGCCTAGTTGTCACATGGCAGCATTTTAAACAGGTGACTGTACAAATGTGCAGAAGGACTTGATCACTGATGCATAGGAAAAACATAGAGGGTTTAGAAGGGGGATCAAAAATATGTTTATACATTTGAAACATCGGTGCTAATTAAAATAAACTTTATCTACTTCCCAGTTACTTTATCAGCCTCATTGTTACATATGGAATTTCTGTTAAATGAATGGCAGAAAGAATAGAATGTGTTCAAAGTTTAGAAGACTGTATTGAAAGGCTTCACTCCTCTTAAGTATTCTTAGTGTTGACACCATTCTTCCCTTAATTTGATGAACTATACTACTTGCATAGTTGGAAATCCTGACAGCCCACTAGGGAAAACAAGAGTTGTGCAAAGAAACTTCTCACTAATTTATTATTAATTTTTTATTATATTCATCAAGCAGAGGCGAGTCTTCTACATAAAGCTTTACTAGTTACTGTGCCATAAATGCCTTATTTTATTAGAAAAATCAAACCCCGTATTTTATTAGAAAACCAACTCAATTTCAGTTATAACTGCCAAATTAGAATAATCATAAATACTAATATAATAAATAGACATATACATAAAATAATAACATATGTAATCCTAAGTAATTAAAAAAATAATAATAAATCTTATGTATATTATAAAGGGAGGTTGTTGCCTATGATGATCCCAAAATCCCATTATTTACTACGGATTTGGATAAACTGGAAGGAAAACCATTACCAGTTCTCCCTACAGGTAAGTTGATTTTTGCAGGTTTGCAAAATGGAAATTGGAGCTCGCTGGTGCTTTCAACTGCTACATATTGAAGGCTGTTTTAAGGAAGAGCTCTCATTTAACTAGACTGTTAAGCAGTGGCATTAATGATCTCCAAAACCAGATGTTAAATAGGGACCTTTATTTCTCAAGGGTGAGAAATTCCAGCAGTCTGTATTGACTGTTACATTTTCTTGTAAGCATATATGAAACCGGGTAAATGCTTAGCAGTAAATATCTGGAACTAACAAAGGTGGAATTAAGCCACAAATTGTCTGTAGGCTTGAGCTTGTATTATTTGTGCTGAGCACAAGAGATTTACTCAAGTACTTAACTTTGGTCACAAGGTGTTTTGCCACTGCTTTCCAGAAAAGTGAAGAGAGGCTAGGAATTCAGTTTTGAAAGAACAAATGCTTGCTTTTAAAAGAAGAAAACTCCTATGTTTTAAAGAAGTTGTTTTATGAAATTTCACTGTGGATTGTAAGTAGAAACATGATGGTGGTGGTTGTTCTGCTTTATGGGCCGAGGGGGTTGGTTGTGGAAGATGTCAGTCCAATTTAGATGGCATCCAGAATAAGACCTTAACAACTTTCTTTGTGTCTCCTCCCTTATGATAGATGGTAAATTCAGGGCACTAAAGATGGAGTTCTCCCTTCCCCCATCCACTTACGCTACCATGGCGATTCGAGAAGTTTTGAAAATGGACACAAGCATAAAGAACCAGACACAACTGAATACTACCTGGTTGCGCTGAACGAACTGCTAAATGACTTAATTTTAACACACAAAATGTTTTCTTATTTACATGTTCTGTACAAATCTTTAAAGATTGACAGTAAGAGATTTGTATTTTTTTAAGTTTTTTTAGTGCTAGCTTTTAACTTCAGTAGTCATTTGCAAGATGGTGGCTGTAATATAATATAGATCTTAGTGAATGGTGCTTTTTACTGAATGAGTAAGTTGCTTGAGCTGTAACATGGGTGCATCTTTAGAAATGGGTTTATAATAGTATCAGACCTGGAAGAATGTTTAGCTTGCTTTCTTTTGGCAAGCACTGAATGTTTTAATGAGTTCATCAGGCCTTGAAATCTCTTCAAATACACTGAATTACAGCTGAGGAGGATGAGTTACAACAAAATTAAGATACTGATGAACATGTGTATCGCAGGAGTTTTTGCTGGTAGCATTTGCACTGATGCAGTAGAGGATTCTGTTAGCAAGGCTTTCTGTGTGCTGTAAAGCTGTACAGCTGTTTTAAATAGTTGGGACTTTTCAATGAGAAAATACTTGTATTTTCCACCTAATACCTGTATCAAAGAACAGGTACTGAAAATAAATTAACCTGAAAGGCCGAGCGTGTATCAGTAGGTGCTTTTCCTTTGCGCCTCTCCCCGCCCATTACTGGCGGGGGATGAGCCGAGCTTCGGGATGGGAAAAAACCCACTATGGGCTTGTTCTGAAAGGACGTTGCATTTTCAGCCTCCTCCTACACCAAGGGAAAAGCCCGTGTTGCTGAAATCCCGTCAGCAGACGAGGGTCCCCAGGGCTGCGCGCCGGGGGCGCTGGGAGGCCGCAGGTGCCTGGGCAGGGGTCGCGTCCCGA
>WEIV01000046.1:58283-72218 GCA_013390005.1 Calyptomena viridis
GCCCCGGGGCCCGGCGCCCGGGGCGAGGGAGGAAGGGCTCGCCGGGACTTCGGCCGGAGCCCGCGGAGCCCTCGGTCGATCCTTGGAACGGCCCGGCCCTGTGGCCGAGGTGGGTGCAGAGCCGCGGGGCGGAGCAGGGGGGGAGCGGAAGGGGATGCTCGCAGTGCCCCATTCCTCTCTCCTGTATCCTGGTGCTTTCCTCTAGTAAGAAAAGGGCACCGCTGGGTTGGTTGTTTTCTGCAGTATTTCTTGTTTTCGTTGCTGCAAACAGGCTTTTTACTGCTCTGCTTTCTCTGCTCACTTCTTTCTCAGCAGGACCCTTGGTTTCCCAGTTTGTCCTTCCTGGTGCTCTCTATTGCCTTTCCAACTCTGGCTCATCAACTGCACCACTTTCTCACTGCTGTTGTTGTCGGTTCAATAGGGGGTTTTGCTTAATTAAAGGTTGTAGCAGATGAAGTACGAGGGTATAGATTTTATTTTTAAGTACTGTTTTGGAAGTGATACTAAAAAGCAGAGAATTGAACTAGCCAAACACTCATTGTTGTGTGTTTTGAGAGGATGGTCATGTACAGTAGAACGACATCAGGTTTTCTCAGGACAGTGCCAAAGGTGTCGATCAATTAGTGCATCTTATGTTATATTGTGTGGGGCTTTTTAATAATTATTTGTTATGCTTTTCCTTTCCAAATCATTGTAGGACCCACATGGACACTTTGGTAGTAATACATCAGCCATCACTTGAGATCTCTGAAACATCCTAAACGGTGTGAAAAGATAAATCAGAAAGTTATCTTCCTTTGTGTTTTACAAAAATATTTTTCCAGTGCTTTTCATTGAGTTTTCTATATTATATATGTATAATATATATAAAATATATAATATGTATATGATATATAGTAGGAACTACATGTATATTGAACTATTTTTAATACATTTTGTACTTTTGGGGGAGAAAGACATTAACAGGCATAGTTTTCTTCAGTAACAGATGTATAATAAATCACCAGTTATATGTGTGAGTAAGTTTTTATCAGATCTCAGTTAAGACTTAAGCCAGCAAATTGTAGCATTAAAGCAGTGTATTCCATGGATTTCTTATTTAAGTTTCAGTTTAAGTTGAACTGCCTAGCTTTTCATAAAGTTTTGTGTCGTCAACAGATCAATAATTGTTTGTGCTGTGTTAGTGGTGGCTAATTAGAAATTGTATGTTCAGTATTGCAGAGAAAGAAAACATGGCAAGCATTGCTGTTAGAAAGAAAGAAGCTACTAGAGATTTAGATCGTTGTGACATCCCATACTATGTTTCTGAATTTGTGGAAAGAGAAGTTGNCGATGCTCGCAGTGCCCCATTCCTCTCTCCTGTATCCTGGTGCTTTCCTCTAGTAAGAAAAGGGCACCGCTGGGTTGGTTGTTTTCTGCAGTATTTCTTGTTTTCGTTGCTGCAAACAGGCTTTTTACTGCTCTGCTTTCTCTGCTCACTTCTTTCTCAGCAGGACCCTTGGTTTCCCAGTTTGTCCTTCCTGGTTCTCTCTATTGCCTTTCCAACTCTGGCTCATCAACTGCACCACTTTCTCACTGCTGTTGTTGTCGGTTCAATAGGGGGTTTTGCTTAATTAAAGGTTGTAGCAGATGAAGTACAAGGGTATAGATTTTATTTTTAAGTACTGTTTTGGAAGTGATACTAAAAGTAGAGAATTGAACTAGCCAAACACTCGTTGTGTGTTTTGAGAGGATGGTCATGTACAATAGAACAACATCAGGCTTTCTCAGGACAGTGCCAAAGGTGTCGATCAATTAGTGCATCTTATGTTATACTGTGTGGGGCTTTTTAATAATTATTTGTTATGCTTTTCCTTTCCAAATCATTGTAGGACCCACATGGACACTTTGGTAGTAATACATCAGCCATCACTTGAGATCTCTGAAACATCCTAAACGGTGTGAAAAGATAAATCAGAAAGTTATCTTCCTTTGTGTTTTACAAAAATATTTTTCCAGTGCTTTTCATTGAGTTTTCTATATTATATATGTATAATATATATAAAATATATAATATGTATATGATATATATATATAGTAGAAACTACATGTATATTGAACTATTTTTAATACATTTTGTACTTTTGGGGGAGAAAGACATTAACAGGCATAGTTTTCTTCAGTAACAGATGTATAATAAATCACCAGTTATATGTGTGAGTAAGTTTTTATCAGATCTCAGTTAAGACTTAAGCCAGCAAATTGTAGCATTAAAGCAGTATATTCCATGGATTTCTTATTTAAGTTTAAGTTGAACTGCCTAGCTTTTCATAAAGTTTTGTGTTGTCAACAGATCAATAATTGTTTGTGCTGTGTTAGTGGTGGCTAATTAGAAATTGTATGTTCAGGATTGCAGAGAAAGAAAACATGGCAAGCATTGCTGTTAGAAAGAAAGAAGCTACTAGAGATTTAGATCGTTGTGACATCCCATACTATGTTTCTGAATTTGTGGAAAGAGAAGTTGGAAATGACTATGATTCCCTGAGGAAGCTAGACAACCTGATTGATAAGCTATCTGAAAACAAAAAGCAGTTAGAAGAACAGGTAACCATCTTTCTTTTTTAACCATCTTTCTTGATTAAGTATATTTAACTGGAGGAAATGTATTAGTATCTCAGATGTTGCTACTCTGCACTGTGCAGTGTATTTATGTCAGAATTCATACTTCTCTGTGAATGTAGGTACTTACGGTTTCATCAGAAGTCCCTAAAAGAATTCAGAATGCCTTAAAGAATGCAGAGGATTCTAAAAAGTCTCTGAGTCGCCTTCTAGAAGAAGAAACTCTTCTGTCTGATTCCATCAATACCCACTTACTGAAAGCTCAGCCATGGATGGAGGATCTCGACGTACTGATCAGCCAGGTAGAAGAGATTGAGCGACACCTGGCCTATCTCAAATGGATTTCTCGAATAGAAGAGTTAAGGTAAAGTTTCTGAGTACTGTATGTATGTTCTAAGACTGGTAACTTAGTTTATCCCTTCATTAAAATATTCTAGATTCAAAAAAGTTTTGTCTTTGTTTTTCAATATACAAATGATTCTTGTCTGTTATCTTTAATGAATATTTGGCCTTGACTCTATTTTTCAGTGATAGCATCCAGCAGTATCTGATGACCAACAATGTTCCAGAGGCAGCCAGCACTCTAGCATTCATGGCAGAACTGGATATTAAACTTCAGGAATCATCTTGTTCTCATCTTCTTGCATTTGTGAGATCCACTGTGAAATTCTGGCATAAAATTCTTAAGGACAAATTGACGAGGTAAGAGACACACCGTGACTCCCTGTGCACTGTACTGTAACTTGGTGTCTCCAGGTGCTTGCTCTGTGTTGCAGTGACTTCGAGGAGGTGCTCACACAGCTCCGCTGGCCCTTCGTGGGGCCCCCTCAGTCCCAGGCGTTTGGCCTTGCAGCACCAGCCAATGCTCCCGACGTGTACAACAACCTGGAGGTGTTGTTTTGTCAGCTGCTGAAGCTGCAGACCTCGTATCCTTTCTAGTACTCCTGGTGTGTTTTAGAGATGTGCATTCTGAAGGGTAACTATTTAAAATCTCGTTCTCCCTAAAGTCAAGAGATAATTTGACTCGGTGTAACTTTGTAATAACATTAGAATGTTGTGGGATCTTTTTTTGTCCTTTAGAAAATGCCAGGTGCCAACGTTGCCCTTTTTGGCGGTAGCAACATTTTAACTCCAAGTCATTAGCTCTGGTAGTCTCATGGTAGGTGACAGTTCAGTTTTTATGAGGATCTGGCTTTACACACTTTGATATGATTACCCAGCCATATTAATAAAAAAATGGTGCTATATGTTTTATGTTACATAGTTAATGCTTTTCCTTTATAGCCTTATTTGAAATCAGCCTTAATCACTTTAATATGTCACACCCCAGAAGGAAAAGAGGGAAAACTAAAGATACATGTCTTGGAAGGAGACTTTGCAAAGAGGGGAGACTACAGCAGAATTTTCATTGTGCAGCAATAGTAGTTTGCCTTTGTGGTTACTTAAAAGGCACTGCTGCTCATTCTGTTCCTGGTTTTTGTGAATTAAATAAAGCACAGCTGACCATTTCTTGTGACTGTGGCAACTTCTTTTTATTTTTTTTCAATGATGGAGTGGGAAGATGCAAGGCTACTGTACACAGCCCCCAGATGGTAAAAATTTTGGTTTGGCAGACTGGGTCACTTAAATCAGTTACATGAAAATGGAAAATTATGTGTTGCATTTATTAATCCCAGGAGTCTTTATTGTCCTTTAACAAATATGAGTAAGCATGTTTCTTGGATAGCTTCTGACAGTGGTGGTTTTTTGTATTCTTTATTTTAAATTATCCGTCTCCTAAATCAAACTGACTTAAGGGATTTGTATTGTCATTGAATAAATAATCCTTAAGAGATCTGAGTTATATTAAATATTATATAAAGTGGAATATTTTCAGTATGTTTTGTATTTGAAGAATTGTATTGATTTCATAATACTGCCTTCAGCCAGTGACATAGACCTAAGCAGTGTTCATTTTTATAAGCCCATTCTATTGAAATGATGATCTTGGGAGAATTGCACACTTAAATTCATCCTTGACTGTCAAACTTAGAGATGAACTGTTAACCAAGCCTAAACAATTGCCAGAAAAGTACTCTTTACCCCCATCACCACCCATTGTCCTTCCAATACAGATCATGCTGAATCCTCTTCAGAAAAGATTCAAGTATCATTTCACTGGAAATAAACAAACCAATGTTCTAAACAAGGTATGCGAGAAAGTGGTTTGATATTTCTGAATTGCTTTTTTAAACAATAGCTAGATTGCTGTATCTAAGTTGTATAGCTCTTACACTTTCTGAAATTAAGATTCTTGAAACCTGGGAAGTTCTTGTGCCTACCTAAGTGTGGACAGACATGAAGGTAACACTTGGAGACCTCTCAGAGGCACAGGCATTACTGCAGTGTTACACTGACTCCCATCAGTTCAGAAGTTTGACTGATTTCCTCTGTCTCACTGCAAATGGTTTTGCACTGTTCTGTTATTGCTTAAGCTCAAAAGCTGTACAAAGCTGTGACTGATTTTTGGCATCGTGTTTTGCTACCTTCATGTAACTGAAAATGTTGGATTCTGTAGTTAATATGTGAAATGTGATTAGTCTGAAGGTACTGTTAAATAACTAGTTTTTTCTGGTTTAAATTTTTTGATTGACATGCAACAAGAGATGTCCAGCTGAACAGCTGGAAACTGACTCGCTTTTTGTGTGAATTATCTTCAGACACTGAGGATTTTTGTCTGAGAATTACCATTGGAACAGGTTTCAATGTGTTAATGCTGCTGTAATACACCTGGAGCAGGGTTTGAGAGCTGTTTTGTAACAGTCCAGTTGGACAAGTCTGCTTGTGTTCACAAATCTTGTGTAAATACAGTCACAGTCTTGATAGAGGCTACTGCAGAGCTTTTAAAAATAATGTTATGTATGTTAGTGATAAAGAGGTGGTTTAGATATGAACAAAATTATTTCAAAAGCAAATGGAAAAATTATGGTGAAGAAATTAAATTTGCGAACAACTACAGGTGAACAACTATTATTTAAAAAAATTGTGAAGAAAAGTTTACAGGTAATATAGTGTCAGATCAGAAAGATATTTCAACAGAGCCTTGCTTAAATTTGTGTTTGGTTGTTTGGTTTAGGGGGTTTTGTAGTGTTCTTTTGGGGTTTTTTTAATAATAATTTAGATAATGCAGTAAAGAAAATACCCATGTGAAGAACAGGAATCTGGACAGGGTTACAAGTATTTCAGAGGACAGGCTTAGAGTTCACAGTGATATTGGCAAGTTGGGGAGGGAGTGCACAAAACCCCTAAATAACCCAAGCATGATAAAATGCATGAGACAAGTGAAATTTAATACAGATATGAGAAACAGATGCACAGAATGTGACTGCAGTTCAACAGGAGTTTATTTGGCTGTTGGGAGTGAGAAAGACAGGAACTGCTTCCACTTGCACTAACACTGAAAGAATTGTTCATCAAAACCTGCAGCCTGTATTTTTAGGTGTGGAAAGTGAAAAAGCTCAGAGCCATTAAAATGTGGAAAGAGAAGATGATGGATTCCCCACTTCAAGGGGGAAGGTGGGGCTGAGGTTGGGTACAATGACAGTAAGAACAGAGCTAGTGGGACGAGTTTTCTCACGAGTGTGTCCTTCCTGTTGTACCAAGAAATAAAAGCCACATAGAAGAATGAAGCAGAAAAGAGGCTCTCATGAGTGAGAAAGCAGTAAAGAAGGGGGAAAGAATAATGGAGTTTTGGCTTGTACATTTAAGACAGTGCAAATCCAGAAATATTTCTCTGATAATGTTTTCATCAAAATTAAAGCTAAGTAAAACAGAGTGAAAGACTTGTGTGACCTGAGATCAAGAGAAGGCAGGGGAAAAGAGTGGTACTTCTAGAAATTTGTCCTAAATTACTAGTAGCACTCGAATAAATGTTGTTTGGATGCATTTAATAGTTTCATTTCTTTTTTACATAAGCCGGAGTGGTATTTAACACAAGTACTTATGTGGATTGGAAATCATGCAGAGTTCCTTGATGACAAAATCCAGCCAATACTGGACAAGGCAGGATCTTCAGTGAATGCTGGGGTAAGCACTTCCATGGTTTTATGTATGTGAATATCTAACTCAACTTCTGGTAGATACTTGGGTAAGGCCATTTCCCCTGATTCCAGTATGTGGTGACACTTAGTCTGTAGCAGTTTGTCGTGTGCATGTTTGCACGTGTTAGTACTTCCTACCTCTGACATTTTATTCACTTTTTCCCTTTCAAAAGCTTGAATTCTCTCGTGCTCTAGTAATGCTGATTTTGGAGAAGTTGGCTGCTGATATTCCCTGCCTGTTGTATGATGATACACTCTTTTGTCACCTTGTGGACGAGATACTTCTATTTGAGAGAGAGTTATACAGCGTTCATGGTTACCTCAGCAGCTTTCCCAGCTGCATGCACATTCTGTCAGAAGAATCCTGCTTCCAAAGGTGGCTAACAGTGGAAAAAAAATGTAAGACTTCCAGTGGATTTTGTTGACCTTTATATTGCACAATCAGAATGTATGTGTGTATTTACACAACTGGCCTTCTCGAATAGGATAAGTCACTTGGACCAGGGCTACTACAGAAAACATATGTGTTTTTATACTCTCTGATTATTCTGAATGCAAATTGGTTAGGCTCTAGGAGTTTGTAGGATTCCTGCCCCTAAGCTGTATGGAATCAAGTGGGCTTATATTTAGACAGATGTTATGTGTGTGCAGACAAGGGTGGACTTTAAATAAGGGAAAGACATTGTTTTTGAGACATGACTAAGAAATATATTGGGAAGGAGCAAGCCAACTATTAAAAAAGCAAAGCAAACCCCCAATCAGCACTGACATAGCTGTTAACACATCTGCATCTGCAATGCTGTTGAAGCTGGTTTTGTATGAAGCCAGTTGTCAGTAGTTTTATAACCTGAAAATGCAAAGTTTTACTTACTAGAGATAAGGCTTTTATGTTTATATACTTTAGAGGGGCTTTTGTTAGAATTTTTTTTCATTAAATACTTAAACAATTTATGAGTTTTGTGCATCTCAGTTGCTCTTCAGAAGATGGACTCCATGCTTTCATCAGAGGCTGCATGGATATCACAGTACAAAGATATCTCTGATGTAGATGAAATGAAAGTTCCAGACTGTGCTGAAACTTTTATGACTCTCCTGTTAGTTATAACAGGTAATTATATCTATGGGCATTGCTATTGTTTGTAATGAACAGTAAAAAGTCTTCAGCTAACAGATTTCTGTACTAAACATTCATTGTCAGCTGTAGTCACCAAATAATGTTGCAAAGTTGTGATGCTTACAGTTTGCTAAAAGCTTTCTGTTTGTTTTGTATTTTGGACACTGACCATGAATAATCTTGAACTAGTGACATGTTTAAAAATTAATAATTAAAAGTATACATACACATACTCTGCAGAATAAAATTTGTTGTAAAGCAGTAACAAATCCTACTATTCTTTTTGAATCTCTGACAATTTCGAAGCTATTAACATCTGCTATTTTGGAGCAGAACATAAGAGCAAGTATGTTTTCAGGAGACATCACTTAGTTGTATGTTCAGTGGCTTTGTCCTTCTCTGTGAGGATGCTTTAGGGGCCACACTGGAGGGTGCAGTATAATCACACTCTGCTTCAAGTGTTAGAATACAAACTGCTGGTGGAGTCAGGAGTGGGAACAGTGTTTTTTCTTTGCATGTTTAGCTTTTGACTGAGTAGTTTCCCTGAAACTGTTGAAATGTCAGCTGCTTTAAATATTGCATGATGTTCTCACAGGCGTAAGGTGGTGCAGTAAGATGTAATGTTTCTTTTTTCAGTGTTGGAAAACCTAAAAACATTTTATTGGTGTCTTTCCAGACAGGTATAAGAATCTTCCAGCAGCTTCCAGAAAACTACAGTTCCTGGGCCTACAGAAGGAGTTAGTGGATGACTTCAGGATACGATTAACTCAAGTAATGAAGGAAGAGACTAGAGCTTCCTTAGGATTCCGATACTGTGCAATCCTTAATGCTGTGAACTACATAGCAACAGTGTTGGCAGACTGGGCTGACAATGTAGTAAGTAATTATTCTACTTTAGGAAAAAAAAATCAAAAATGGTGTTTCATAACAAACACAGTTACTTTCAGCACTGTTTAAGTGTATTCAGAAGAATTAATTACTGAAAAAATAGAATGAGATGTAAATTCAGATTTAATGGAAGATGTGTAAATAAGGACAGATTAGTTTAACATCTAAGCTGCATTAATTATAAACTTCCTACGGAAATGCAAAGAGAGAGCCTGGGGAATGGAATAATCTGAACAGACAAAAAGATGTAGTCTCCTTTACATGCCTTTTATTGTAAAAAGCTATTGAATTGAGTTTGGATATTTCTGAGCCAGTATTAAACAGCCCTGATGCTGAAGTGTAGGCAGTAGCCTATGCACAATGCCTGAACTGTTCCTGTGGCAAGAGGGTTCAGATGGATTCAATGTGGGTGTGAGTTTTGCAGCATGGTTTAGGCGCGGCTCAGAAAGGCCACTCACTAATAACTGGGAATTAGTTACTTTGCTACACAATAGCCTGGTGGCAGCATGGCCATACTGTAGCATTGCAGTTTTTCTTGGGTTATTAGTGCAAAAGGTCAAAAAATCTGTAACACCTCCAGTGTGCAGAATTAGGTATTTTGTGTGATATAGGCAGCCTCCAAATTATTTTTGTCCACAGGAAGCTGTGGCTGTAGCATGGGATAATCTTGACTTGATAGGACAGCAGCCTACATGTTGTATAATGGTATCTACTACAGTGTCTTCATCTGCTTAAAAGCAAAACTAACAAGTTGTTACCACAGTGTTGCACTAAACTCCATAAACTCTCTCCATTTTCTTGCTGTTGTCAGCACAGCAGATTTATGATTTAATGCATGACAATTTCTCAAAAAATTACAATTAAAATTTACTTCTGCAAATGTTAGAGGTCATGGTAGGGTTTTTTAAAGCATTCTGTTGTCGGTCTTAAAATACCATTTTAGTGTTTCTTTAGATCCATTCTTGTTATTTGTGTGCTGTTGTAGCTGAAATGTGTCAGTTCCATCACTAGAATTAAACCACCATGTTTTGTTTTTCACTAAATCAGGACCACAAGGAAAGATAAGAAAGTGTTTTCAAAATCTTAATTTTTTAAGTTTATAAATGTGCCAGGATAGTGTTTTCTAGAACTGTGCCTATCAAAGCACTAATGAAAAGTTCAGATGGCAAGATTATTTTTTGTAGAGGTCATACCTGGTTTTGTTTCCCTAGTTCTTCTTGCAGCTCCAGCAGGCTGAGCTGGAGGTTCGTGCAGAAAGTGATGCTGTCAGTCAGCTCCAGCTGGGGCAGTTGGCCTCCATGGAGAGCTCTGTCTTTGATGAAATGATCAACCTCCTGGAGCGCCTGAAGCACGACATGCTGACTCGCCAAGTAGATCATGTCTTCAGGGAGGTCAAAGATGCTGCAAAGCTCTACAAAAAGGAGAGGTGATTCTGTCTGTTTGATCTCTTTTCATATTACAATATTATTTCCTGTTAAAAATACTGAGGCAAATAAAGGCAGATTTTTTTTTTTTCCTGAGTAGGAATGCTGCAGGGTAGTAAGTCTTGAAAAATTCTCTTAATGCTTACCTTAAGACTATTTTCATGCCATGTTTCCTAAAGTAGATCCACAATTAGTGGGTACATAATCTTAAAAATGCTTGGAAGAATTCTGGCTCGCTCTAGGTTGGACAGGGATTATTTTATGCATAGTAATATTAAAGATTTAATGCAGAATGGCCTGTAATAACTGTTCTGTCTTCACAGTCTCAAAAGGCTTCTTGAGTATTTTCTCCTGAGTAGAATTTCTGAAGTACTTCATAAAAGGAATAGAACTCAAATGATTTCCAGATTAGATGGGGTTTCCTGGAATGACAAGTTCAGAGATTTATAACTAAAGCATGAGTTTAATATTAAATGAAATTCAAACAGAGCATTAGACTGATAACTTTTAGATTAGAAATGGGAAAGGAGAACTGTCTGAACCATCATAAATGGGTAAGGGATTTTTTTTAAAGGATAATTTTAACTTCAGTTGTTGTAATATGAATAATTTCCTTATAATGACTTCAGTGCAATGATTTCTTTCAGGTGGTTGTCTTTACCATCTCAAGCAGAGCAAGCAGTAATGTCTTTGTCAAGCACAGCCTGCCCCATGTTGCAGACCCTGCGAGACCGTTTGCTGCAACTGGAACAGCAGCTCTGCCACTCACTGTTCAAAATTTTCTGGCAAATGCTTGCAGAGAAAGTGGATCTCTACATCTACCAGGAGGTAAGTATTAGTGTGAACTGGACAATACTGAGTAGTGTCAGTGACTGGCTTAAACAGCAGATGCATCTCTGTGTTTGTAGATAATTATGGCAAATCATTTCAATGAAGGAGGAGCAGCACAACTCCAGTTTGACATGAGTAGAAATCTGTTCCCTTTATTTTCACACTACTGCAAGAGGCCAGAAAACTACTTCAAGCAGTAAGTAGGCAAACTTCTGATCTACTGGTATTTCAGAAGTGAGTGTCCAGGTGAATATGTGTGTTTCATGTGAGACTAAGATTTTCTCGTAGTTATTTTTCATCCACACTTTAAATGTGTGGATCATTTATGCTTCTGGTGTTTTCAACTAGGAAAATTTTGATTCTGCAGCGCGTAGTCAGCCACAGACTGTGACATGTTCCTGGAGTATTTTGTGCAGTCAGGATGTCTAGATTAATTTATGTAAGGAATATTAAGTAGCACATACTAATGAAATTGGGGCCAAAGAATAATCAAAGATACAGTACAATACAGTAAACTTTATTTTTAGAAGACTACTTTAAGCGCTGTTTCTGCTCAGAACTGCCTTGTGTAGCAGTCTAGTTGCTGTCATGAATGAGAAGCTACTACCTGATTTGTGGTTAGTCTTTTTTACATAGCCCACAGTCTTCTAAAGAGTCCAGCATCAAACCCCTGGGCTAACTGGGGCAGAAATCTTAACATTTTTAAACCAACCTGGAGCATGGAAGATTTTTGTTACACTTAAATTTTTGTACAGTGATTATCTCACGGGTCCTGCTTACATTAATCCTTCTAACATTTTCCTCTAGCATAAAAGAAGCCTGCATTATCCTGAACCTGAATGTTGGCTCTGCCCTGCTTCTGAAGGATGTCCTACAGTCAGCTTCAGAAAATGAAACTCTAAAACCAAGCCAGCCCTCTGCAACAGCAGCACTGAATGAACTCGGAGTTTATAAACTGGCTCAAAAGGATGTTGAGATTCTTCTGAATTTGAGAGCTAGTTGGCCAAATACAGGAAAATAAAGACTTCTTCAGCAATGGTGAATATCTTGGTCTAGATTACTTATTCCAAACAAAAGCAAAGCAAGTATCTTTTAATATACTCGTGTAACTTTTTCAATTCTGTATGCTGCACTGAATAACTGGTTTAATCTGGTTTTATGCCTTATTCTATATAGTTTTAAAAAAACTTTCAAAGGAGGAGAGAGTAAGTCACTTTGTTTTCTTCATTCATACTAATTCAATTTTTTTCTGTATGAGAGCGTCTCCTAATTCTTTGAAAAGTTTCCCCTTAATTTTATAAAGAGTGTTTTTTTTATAAAAGTTTGCAAATAGCACTTTACTTGGAAGTGCTGTCTACCTTTACCTGTGGACATTGATCATAACTTCTTGAAGCTGCTTTTTCCTTATTAAAAACCCTCCAAAAAACCAAAACACAACAGAAGCCCTAAAACCAAAAGTTAATTTTATTCAATGGTAATGAGCCAGCAGGTAATAATCCTTTATTGTAAGCTACAACCTGAAGGAGGAAACTCCAAAACACTATTTTAGTTGCTTAAGAGATCTTTATTTTTTAAACCATCTAACTGTATTAAGAAAAGCAATTCTCAAATGATAACCCTCCAGTGCCTGGTAGACATGAACAAGTTCTTGTCACTTGTCCATTTCAGCTGATTGCTCATCTGAAGGGGGAGGAAGACAAGAAAAAGAGTACAGCTTAAAATCAGCTTAAAACCAGAAGAAAAACTGAGGGAGATGCCTGTTTTTAATATATATAGCAGACCACTGCTCAAACTAGTATACAGCCCAGCTGTCCAGCATCTTTTTCTTCCTAAGACAGAAAAAGAAAACATTAGATAACAATGAGGATAATTAGTTCATTACTTTTCAGTGATTGCAAAAACTAAACAGTTACTAAAAACTGCCCCTAGAGCCATACCTTGACTATGAGAAGTTATTAAAACTTTGAGCTTATTTCACCTACAGCTGTGGTGCCACCCCTGGCAAAGAGGACACCGTTTCTAAATCAGCCTTGGAACTCCTGGGCTGCCTCGTGTGAAGGGTAGGTAAAGTGAGAGGTTTCCTGGGAGAGGATCCTGGGAACTGAGATGATGGAGGAAAATGGAGTTTTGTTTGGCTCGCTGCAAGCTGAACCAGGTCGGGCAGTAACTGACCTTTTTAATTTTGCAATGCAAAGTGACAGGGTTAAGCTTAAACCATCGTGTCCTTTAATGACATCGTTTTGTAAATAAAAAATAAGTCTCAGTAAAATATCTCCTATGCATTTCCGTTTCCCAAGAAACTGCACTTTCAGTTAAACTTACATTCCTTCCTTGAATTCATCCAATGTGATAATTGCATCATCTTCAAGCTCCAGGTCCTCGGTGCTCAGTCCCAAAGTTTTAAGAGCTAAAGTTAAGGAAAAGTGAATTTCCTGTGTGAGTATTTGAAAACTGGATTTAACATTTTAAAGTGCCCTAGATTGGATGAAACGTAAATGTATGCAACTTCCCACCGCGTAACTTTTTTAACTTGGCAAGTTCTGGGTTGTGTATTGGCAGGTGTGTGCATAATTCTAAAGTATACAGATGCGGAACTTTGGAACTCTCTCACGAATTCCGTGCAAGGAAACCCCCGGGCTCGGGGGACGCACCTTCCCTGTACTGCGCGGGCGTGATGTGGCCCTGGCCCAGGACATCCAGCAGGCTGAACAGGGCCTCCACATTCGCCTCGTCCAGGAGCTCCGGGTACTCCCCCTCGGCTCGCCTTCCAGCCCTCACCCTTTCCAGCGTCTGGATCAGGAACTCGCGAGGCCTTTCTGCAACCAGAGACCAGGGCCCTCAGCCGCGGCCTCAGGCCGCGCAGCCCCTTTCCCCCCGCTCGGGGCGGGTGCGGTCCGCACCGGGGCGGTGGAAGAGCAGCAGCGCTCCGAGGCGGTGCAGCAGCTCGGGGAGCCGGTGCCGCCGCAGGTACTCCCGGCTCTCCTGCTCGCCCGCCGCCATC